>APFE031152125.1:41957-74410 GCA_000404065.3 Pinus taeda
ATCTTGCACTCCTCGGTCTTCCTAAGAGCTGGCATAGCTACCGAGACTCAGTTAATGGAAGAGAAAGACTGCCAGATTGGGAACGACTTTGGTCGGATCTGATGCATGAGGAGATAAGAAGATGCATCAGAGATGGATCCTCATCAAAGCAGGATGATGAGGAAAATCTAGCCTTAGTGAGTAGGGCGAATAAAGGGAAGGAGAAGGATTCTCATCCCAAATCAAGTTCTTCCCATGGTGGGAAGAAGTTTGACAAATCAAAAGTGCAACACTTTCATTGTCATGAGGTGGGCCATTTTGCTACAAATTGTCCACTGAAGAAATCCAAGATGGGATCCAAGGAAGGATCTGAAGGTGAGGCATTGGCCTCATAGTTCGAGTTGGATTTCACCCTCTTCGCATGCATGGTTTCATCCATGGTGGGATGTGGTTGGTTTCTTGATAGTAGAGCTTCATTTCGCATGACCAACGATAAGATTTTGTTCAGTACCTTGGAGGAGAAAGATATCCAGATAATCATAGCAATGGGTAATGATGAAAAGTATAGTGTCTCAGGAGTAGGCACCCTTGTTTTTCAGAGGGAACATGGAGCTTGCATTACCTTGACCGATGTCAAGTATGTACCAGGACTGAGGAAAAATTTGGTGTTGATCGCAATGCTAGAAGACAAAGGCTATGATGTAGTCTTCAGTAAGGGAAAGGTTTTCCTTCGACACATCACCACGAGACAAGTGAAGTAGATTGGTTCACAAGTCAAGAAACTGTATGCTCTTGAGATTCAAGATGCATGCAAAGCCTTGAGGATCAAGGCAACTGATGGAGACTTGGTGATTGAGAGAGAGAGTAAATTACCTCTCAACATGTAGCACCATAAGAAGTCTCAGGCAATTTTGGAGGAGCCACAATTGGTGATGCAACTTCAAGAGGTTGTGGAGCAGCCACAACTAGAGAAGTCGAGAGGAGACCGAGTGGAGGAATCCACTCATGCAGAGACCTCTAGTAGGGGGGAATTTCGAGTCAAGTGGGTAGAGGGATCATATGCATCCATAACTATAGGTAGGAGGTGGGGCGATGTGGAGTGACAATCCCAAGAAGGCTGGAATAGGGGCAGGATCATTGAGGTATCCAACCTCTTTGATTAGACCTTGCTACGGGAGCCCTAACGAGGAGTAATAGGACTAGCAGAGTGGGTAGAGGTAGATGCAGATGGAGCGACAAAGAGAGCTACAGTGCAGGAATCCCAAGACAATGCAGAGCTAGCAGGTTGCAACAATGCAAGAGGCATAGGAGTGTTGCACCAGTGCAGGATGGAACAGAGAGGTGTGCAATGGTGTGAGGAGCATGGAGTGTTGTAGCAACTCAGAGGTCACAGAGGGAGCACTTGTCAATGACAGAGGAAGCTTCAGCACCAGAGGATGTTTCTAGCCCAACAGGGAGGTCAGTTGGGAGATTTTTTTGTTTCTAGAGTTGCTGGAGCAAAAACACTTGGGAGAAGTGCTGCATGTAGAACATTCCAAAGGTTCATGATTGGGTTTGAGTTGAATGCCTTTCTTTTTGAGAGGGAGTGTTGAAAATAGCAACAAGAAATGCTAAGCATAGAAGTGGTAAAAATAGCACTGCTATAAATAGCAGTTCGAGTACCAGCGTTGGACATAACAACAAGGAATGAAAAATGGAAGTGCTAAAAATAGCATTTCGAGTTAGATTCCAATCTTAGTTAGTCCCTGAACTAAAATTGAGAAGTAAAATTCGTATTTGATCTTAGCAGTTGTTTGTAAAATAATTAATTAATTCATCTTGAGTTAATTAGTTGTAGAAAATCAAACATGAAGTCTATGTGGGGACATGCAACAATTATCCCATTGATTGAGGAATTTTTCCTTTAGTTAAATATATAAGGATGAGTTGTAATTAGTTGGCTCAGTTAACTGATTCAAGGCCAGTTAGATTAATTCAAACAGTTTGTTGAATTAATTGTGAGTTTAGTTAGTTAATGCTTACATGCATGTAACTGTTGCTCTCCAAATAACTGAATATTCTCTCATAAATAATTCATGCATGTCAGTTCAATCAGAGACCCAGTTGAGATCAGATGATGGGACAATGTACTATCAGTTGGAGGATTTTTCCTATATAGGAAACTCATCCACGCAAAAGGAATTATCCCCTTCAGGATTGCGCAGTTAGATCAGAGGTTAGTGAGTGTGTGAAGAGGCCAATTCACACAGGTGGTAGCACTGGACCCCAAGGAAAAAAAAACAAGGAAATAGGAGGCTTGGAGGGTAGATGAGAAGGTTTGTGAGAAGCCTTTGACTATCTATGAGCAGTAGTTGGATTGTAGAGAGAGTAGGATAGCTTGTGAGCTGATTCTTTTTGTAACTCGAACATATTTCCACTTGTATGATAATACAGAGATTGGGGTTTTAGGCTGAGGCTTTCCCTGGGTTATGTATGTGTTATGTGTGATTGATTTCTCATTCTCAGTTATATGTGTTCTCATTGATCTTGCTCATATTTGATTAAGCTTCCACAAAGTTTGTTGTAGAAGTAGATCTTGTATTTTGCTTTAGTATATTGCATAATTTGTTGATCTACAATGGGAATTTCTACATAAGGAGCCTGGCTGAGGGCTTGAACACTAATTTTTCCCATTGCACAATTCTGGTAGATATAGGAGCCTAGGTGATTATGGAGTTATGCAATTCAAGAGCTCAGGTATGCGACTTAAGCCTTGAGACTATGTAATGTGCATTTCAGATTGGATTGTCCAGACAAGTTACATAGTTTTGAGGCTCAGTGAGTTAGACTACAGGTTTTTGCACTGTTTCATTCAACTGCACAGTTTTGGGAGGTTGAGAATCCTTGGTGATCATGGTTAAAGAGCTCAGGGTTTGGGCTTGAGCTAAGAGACTGTCACAATACGCAGTTGGGGCTAGGTTGGAGGGATAGATTATGTAATTCTGGGGGCCAAGGTCCGGGCTTGAGCATTGGAACTGCGTAGTGCATAGTCCTGGGAGGCAGGAACTATGCATTACACTATGTCAAGGGCTAGGGTTTCATCTGGAATATTGGAACTACACAATGCACAATTGAGGAAGGCCAGATCAGACTAGGTTGTAAGGAATTTTCCATAAACTATCTAAGTGTGGGATTAATGAGACTGATATGAAAAATGATATGAATTTATTGTGATTCCATACTTATAAAACTTGATGACATAACAACATAGATCATCCAGAACACGTTAACAACATATTTCCCTCCACGTGACAACTTTGTGATGACTTTATGACAAGTGCGACACTAAAGATACACTTTGCGATGACTGTGACCACACTTGTGCATCAGTGTTTAAAACTTTGGAAATGAGTATGACATGTGTTTACATGGAAAGATCAACTAAGTTTCACAAAGATAAACCCTTGAAACCACCACAATGAGCTTATACACATTGTGCGACAACTAACAATATAACATTTAATATATGAAGAGAAAAGGAAGAACGACACTTGCGATATGTGAACGATACTAAAAGCGACACATGCCATAGTAAAGATAAGATGAAAACGACACTAATAAAAGTGAAATAAAGAAAGATTGATAGTTGAAATCATGAAAATGACACTCGTGAAAACGAATGTGCGCAAAAGAAACAATTTTAAAAAAATCACCAAAATAGAAGTACAAATGCAACCAAAAGTGAGGGACTGTCAATGATAGCGCACACTGATTGTAGACATAAGTTGAACCTTGCACAGACATTGTCTTGACAGACTATGCTTATGCTTGTTCAAGATTGCTTAGAAGAATGCATTCATGAACTCACTACAAATTGAGGATACGTGAGAAAGTGACTTTGATCTATCAAGAAGTGACCATGGAATGATCGATCACAAGATCCACAATAGGCTCCAAAATCCAAGTATAGGAAAAATTTTGGAGGGTGTTTGTCACAGCGACAACACTTGGTGACACATTAGTAGAACTCTATCTTCTATACCTTGGTCAATTCTTTCATGCAGGGTCTATTTCTTCAGGAAGTATTGATTCATCGTTCATATTACCATGGCTTCCCAACTTACCCCATGCATAAGCATAGCCCCCTTCATTCCTTTACTTGGTTAAACAAAAACATAATATCAACGATCAAACATTGTATGAGATTTAGATTGTTAGAGTATAGATTTTCATCTCTGGTGTTTCTGTGCTGCCAGCAAGCATGGACAATACCCTGACAGAGTCACTTTAGGAACACAAACATTTCTCTATTGCCATCGAGCCTAGACAGTACCGTGACAGAGTTGCTTGCTTCACCTCTCTATGTAGGAAGCCTTTCTCTTCTTTCGCATTTATTTATTTATTTTATATAGGACTGTGAATCAACACTTATTTATTTCATGGGCAGAAGAGGGATCCCAACTTATTGAGAGCAAGATAGGTTGTCCCTTCAGAAAAGCATATATAACACCTTTGATATTGGTTTGCTTGTTTATATTTTTCTCTTGTCCTTCTCTACTTGATTGGATCAGCCTAAAAACACTGAAACATAAAAACTTGAGTGTAGGAATGAGGTTTCTAGAATAGACATGGAGACCATGGTTCAACATAAGGATTTCTTAATGCAAGGATCGTATTTTCTATTGGAACATCATCGACCAAAGGATGCAACCAAGACAAGGAAGAAGGGTAGAGAATTAGACAAATGTTGCAGTGTCACAAAGTCCTTTTCTATTTTTCCACATTCACTTTTGAGCCAACAAAGCATATTCATGTAGGGCCTTACAAAACAAAGAAAATACAACACACAACAAGGAAGAAAAACCAAAAGATAAAATGGAAGGAGGCTAACTGAAAAAATGATGGGAAACCAAAATGATAAAACACAAGACAAACTACAGAAAATGAATGCAAGATGGATGTGCAAGTAAACTAATATGAAATTAAACCTACCCCTAACCTAATCATCTAGAAGGTCAGGGTCATGTATAATGAAATTTCCAATGAATCCATCGTAATTGATTCCAACCTGCATTCACAAATATATAAGAAATTAAAACAGATATAAACAAATGTGCAACAGAACTTATAAGAACTTGACTGCCTTGCACAAAAATTTGAAGCTCTTTCCTGTTAGAAAAAAGATAGGCCATAACCACTACTTCTGACTAGTTCACATTCTTACCTTTTTGATGAAAACCATAATTCAATAAACCTCAAAAGCATCTTGAGAATGTGTCTTCAACTACACTGAACTCCTTATCAATCCCACAGAAAGATCGAAACGTGATATTTGCGACAGAGCCTGTCAAGTAAGATTTCTCCAACCATTCAAAGATTGGATCGTAAAATTCATGACAATCCTCTTGAAAACCCCAAAATATTTGAAAATATGAATTTTCAATTAAAAGCACGGGATTACGGTGAAAATCTTGTGAGGAGAAATAAATCTGATCATTTTCAACAGGCGTTTCAAAATAGGGAAGACTTGACATAACCATCCGCGAGTGTGGATGTAGTTCAATTCCTTGACAAGTACCCAGATAGTGAGATGTTAAACCATCAAAATCAAAGGATGTAAAATGACTATCATAAGATGTGTTGATGGGAAAATAGTAAGTTGAATGATAGTCATCATAAATAGAATCACGATCAAATGGGTTGATTAAAGCATCAAATTCCCAGGTTGGAATTGCCAAAGATAAATCAATTTGAATAGTTTCACAAATTATTTGCATAATAGAATCGTCTTCCTCACTAGACGAGTGTAACAAACCATTTTCTTATGACTCTTTACACACTGCACTAACATCGTAACCATCGAAATAAGTAAAAAGGACTGATAGTATAACAACCACATGAAACCAGTCAGGGTAAAACAAGTGAAGAAGAATTTGATTCGTCAAACAATCCATGCATTTACTGACACTCAAGAGAATTTTAGTTGTGATGAAAATAAATATTAGCATTAGAATATTCACAAGAAGGATTAGGAGATGATTGTTTTCAAAATGGTGTGACAAGTATGACTCCTTTGGACAAAGATAATATTTAGAATAATCAACTTCGCAGTTCCATGGCTCTATGAGAGATACACATTCCAAACCTGAGTTTGATACAAGAGATTTGCATGAATATGAATCATCTTGAATCCAATTAGAAATTGAATCTTGAAGGTTCGAAAGATCATTTCCACAATGCCAAATATATTTCAAGAAAGAATTTAAATCGAGTGAAACCATGCAAAAATAAGAGTTTTGCGAAGAAAACCAGACATGACTTAGTTCGAGGGTCTTACCAGGGTTACAAGATATTGATATAACCATCAATGGAGGTTGAAGTGCCTCGACTCTTTGGAAAGTCCCAAAACTTTCAAGTATTGTAAAATCATATTCCAAATATAAATACAGATCATGCATGGTGTGAGGATATTTGCTTTCACTGATTTGGATGAGACCACTATTAACTAGATGGAATCCATCTCTTTCACCGATTTGATCATATTTTACAACTTCTACAATTAGATTGTTCAAGCCGAAATATTCTTCTGATTGCAAATCTAGAGATGGAGAAATTTCATGAGCAAGCTTATTTGAAGAGTTGTCTTCATGAAAAACAAGATATGATACAAGATAGAAAGGATACTCAATGACATGATTATTCTCTCTTTCATCATGGACAATCTCAATACCTTGTGTCAATTAAGAAGTGAGCTCATACGATGAAGAACTTGAAGAGCATGGAGTATCTTCATAGCATGTAGATGCATCATAAACAAGAGAGCATAAGGGATAGTGGGACAAAGAGGAAGTTTCGATAAGAGAATTTTATTTGACTGAAATAGATTCCAAATCTAAATCTTTCAAATTAATTTATTCATGAGAAACTATAAGATCAACTGGTGCACTTGGGCATTCATCATTGCATACATCAACAAAATTATCATCATCAGAATGATTTTTTCCCAATACTATGGATCTAAATAAACTGATTTTATTTGATTCATTACCGAGATTAACATATTCAGTATCATCCAAGAATGAGGAAACAACATCTTTACATGGAGGATTTTGAAAAAGAGAAGAAATACTAAATGAATCTTCACCTTCCTGCTCCTTTACTTGGGTAATGTGACTATCTTGAACCCGATCGCAATTTGGGCCAACAACTTAAAAAAATTAGGAGATTACCGAAAAATAGTTGATGGAGCAGATTGATCAAGCTGATCATGGTACAAAGAGTCATGACATGTAGATGATATAGGATGAAAAAAATCTGAATAAGATTCAAGACTAGAGTTATGAGTGTTAATACCATCTTGAGGAATAGAAAAATTGGTTTTCATCGTAGGCTTCATGAGCCATTTCGGGATTTCCTCTATTATATTTGAATCATGAAAAGTGAAAGGAGGATGAGAAGATGGATTAGGGATTTGATGTGCATATTTCCCAAATTTACAATCATCTGAAGGAGGCACTTGCATTAGAACTGAAAAAGGAGGAGGACAAGGAACAAAAGGAATAGTAGGTTCCTCATCTAAAATTAGGAGTGCCTCTTAGTTTAGAAGAGTTGGGGATGAAGAAACATCAGGTGGTATGGATTCACCATACAAAGAGATAAGAACCAAGCACTCAAAATCTTGTTTCAAGAAATCTCGATCCATATCTTCTTCAAGAAATTCATAACAAATATGAAGGAAGCAAACAAAAACATCCTCAACTGATTCATTAGGATTCATTCTTAAGTGATTGATTATTTTACAGACATCTCGGTAACCATACCTATCAAAGGTTTGATGAAACTCCCCGAGGAAATGATGAAAAGAATGTATGGAAACAAGTGGCAAGGTATGGCACCATCAATTAACATGACCTTCAAGGGTGAGGAAGAAAAGCATACAAGCAAACTCTTCATCATCAATTTTGTAAGATTCACAAAATTTAAGAAAATTAGTAATGTGCTTGGTTATGGATGTTCCATTCTCACCATAAGAAGTTAATTGAGACAAATGATAGAGAGGCTCAAAGGGTATTAAAAAATTTACAAATGGATAAATTGGAGAAACACCCCAAGAGTAAGATTTGAGGATCAACCATTTTATATAAGAGGTTGAAAACAGACTTAATAGGCACAACTTGTCATCTAGCCCTCCTTCTAGAGCCATTGTTGACGGTGTCGGAAATATGTAAACCAAGGGGTCTCCTCAATGTGAAGTCCCAATTAGACCTCACACCGTTTGGAATAAGAGCTCCATCTAGAGTATTGGCCCAGTTGCAATGATTTCTTATAGATTTGCCTTAGCTCTAACTATCAGCAAGAGAGAGGAGTGAAAATGTTCCTTCCAAAATCAAGGAGGTGTTCTTGGTGAGATTTTGTTCGTATGTGGTTAAGTTTTTTTGTTTGCGGAGGGGGAAGAGAAGTGAGCCTCCAAGAGAGAGGTAATAGTACCACCCTAGTAGAGACACATATTAAAAAAAAATAAAAAATCGTTCAAAATCTAGTAGAATAGTCCACAAATATGTGACTGTCATTGCAACCAATGCATCAAGAAAGATATGTCTAATATCCAACAAAATATTCCATGAGAATGCCACAATGATAATAACCATTACAACACATCGACGATAATAACCATTACAACACATCTCAATATGTAAGTACCAAAATAACCAAATTATTCAACTACTTTAGCATAGATGAAATAAAACATGAATTACAAACATTCACAGAAAAATATTACAGACACTGATAATCCATGCATGAAGAACATGCTGTCCATAAGGCTTATGATATTAAGTAAAAATTCCAAGACACTTGTATACACTGAACGCCACTAGCTCTAATAGTGGAGCATTGGAGCCACTCCTTGCTCCTCAAAAGAACTAGTTGATCTCTCTGTAGGAGAAGCCAAGGTTAAAAGTCCTTTGCTCGGACAATGAGGGTGTATATATAACTAATGAGGTGATTCTTCACCTTTCTTGTGACTCTTTGACTACCCTCATGACTGTTTGATTTCCTGTGACTTTTCGAATTTTACACGACTCTTCATATTCTAAATGTGTCCTTTGGAATTTTACTTTAGAATACATTTTGAACAGATAATTACATAATCCATAATATGATGTGGCATATGATGACTCGTGACCGGGCATGACATGACACTAATGACATGGACTGTGTGATGATGTGGCAGTGCCAAGCTGTCCTTTTGTTGCTTCTTTCTTTTTGTCTTCAACATTACTGCAATCCCACCAAAACTAGTCAAGGGATCACTAGGCCCTAAATAAGCTTGGATGCCTCCGGATTTCTTCACCAATACCTTGAGGCATTTTCCCGTCTCCACCCATGGGATTTACTACAATCCCAACATTACTGGTCAAGGGATCCTTAGGCCCTTGGGAATCTTCCTGAGACCAACTCACCCAACTCCAAAACCATATGACAATCCAAAACTCAACCAAATGAAAGAACCCCATCACACAATGGCTATCTAGAAATGGCAGGGAAATTTGAAGCCACTGTCACACCTAGAAAAACCCATGCCAATGATAGCAAGAGAACCAAATACATGCATGCATGTACCATGCATGCTTAAAATAGCAAGGAAATCATACATGAAACTCGATACCTACAAGTAATCCCGTTGTAGCCGCTTTATCCAACTCTTACTTGCTTGATCATTTCTTTTCTTTTATTTCTTGTCCTTCCTTTGCCTTCCATTCTCCAATGCTAGAGTGCTCCAAGAATTCTCTAAGTGTGCAATAGTATGAGAGAGAGAGAGAGCTCCAAAATTGATCTAACAAAATATGTGAACTAATTCTTAGA
The DNA here is from genome assembly GCA_000404065.3 of Pinus taeda. NCBI lineage: Eukaryota > Viridiplantae > Streptophyta > Pinopsida > Pinales > Pinaceae > Pinus > Pinus taeda. The sequence goes on from APFE031152125.1 coordinate 51,780, forward strand.
ATCCTTTTTATCATTGAGGCCTCTATTTTCATCAATTTCCTCTATGTTTCCTTCAATTTCCTCCTCACATGCAACTTATGACCTTTCATCTCCCTTTTCTCCTATTTTCCATTATTTTCATAAATAAAATACAAATTAATGCCTCTTTGCCTTTTCAAAGCCTTTTCCATTGTCTTTGCCAATTTACTTATCCATAATAAACCAAATTAACAACCACTAGGATGTTTTTGCCAACATTCAGCTTGGAATACGTGTCCCATGACCTTGGTCTTATTTTTGCCTTTATTAAATTTATTACATGAACTTTTGACCTGGGTTTGTTACAATGTGGTGTTGATAATGACACTATTCGTACTTAGTATTGGACATCTACAGGATTTCATGAAATTATAAGTGGGTTTTCTAAATTCATTCTATTAAACTTGGTGGCTTTGTCAGCTTTGAATTAAGCATGCGCAAATTCTGCCTTGGAAGTTGGAAGGGGTAGTGCAAAATTAATGGGACATAATGGTTGATATCCAAGGACCACCTAAAAGGGACCATGGCCAATTACACAATGGAGAGCTATAATATAGATATGTTGGAAATAGGGGAGACTCTCATCCCATGTTTGTGGATGATTGGAGTTGTACATTTGCAATTTGTGCACAATCATCATGTTCACAACCAATTTCTCGCCATCAATCTAGGGGTGGAAGGCAGTCAACTTTATGAGTTTGGTGTCCATCAATGACTAGAAGCTCAACTGTAATGCACTTAGGAATATGCTATCTCAATCTGATATAATAGTCTACTAAATCCAAAAATGTATCCACACTCGTTCGAAGAAGATCTTCGCTGTGATACTCTTCTTGTAGGAAACCATAATGGCCATCTTAGAAAATCTATCATTGACCACAAACACATAGTCATTACCATGCTTGGTAGAAGGAATGCCAAACATATAGTTCATGGATATGGATTCCTATGAGTAGGCATACAGGTGTACATGCCTTGCTTCTTAATGGTTGGTTTGGTAATGACACAGGTAGTGCAGAACTTGCTATATTTGCAAACATCATGTAAGAGTTTTAGACAATAAAAATACTTATGCAGTACTACCACTGTATTCTACAAAACAAAGTACCCTGCTACCCAAATGTAATGTGCCTCATAGATCAACTTGGCACACTCACTTGAAGGAACACTTATGTGTCCTAGGTAGCATAATAGTGCAACCAGGAGGTGGAATTATGGAACTTGATTGCCTTCCATCATCATCTAGTATGTGGTGGAAAAATATAGATCATTCTTGCATAGTTGCTACCATCGAGAGGTATCACGCCCTCAAGAGTTGAGAAGAGTGGTTAGTTCTATAATTAGGGGAAAACTAAGGCAATATACAACATGATCGGTGCTACCTTTCTTATATTGAATTTTTAAATGGAATTGTTCTAGATATGTGTACCATTTATGATGGCAATTGTTTTGTAACTTCCAACGTGTTTGCATAAATTTGAGATGTCGATGATCTGTGTGGATGATCATCTCCTTACCCATAATGTAAGTTTTCCATTTTTGACAGGCTCGCACGATGGAATACATATCCTTATCATAGGTGGGGTATCTCCAAATAGTATCAAAGAGTATCTCACTGCGATAGACCATCAAATGCCCATGTTGAATGAGGACTACACTAATATCATAGTTGGATGCATCTGTCTCAATCTCAAATGGTTGTTATAGGTATACCGATGAGGATTGGTGTAGAGAAAAGGTGGTGCATTAGTTCAATGAATGCCTTTGGTTGCGACTTAGACAAAAAACTTCACTTTTTCTCCACCCTTGGTAACTTGACTTAAGGGCCAAGTAATATAAGAGAACCCCAACATGAACCTTTAGTAGAAATTAGCAAGGCCCAAGAAGTTGTGAAGCTATATGAGACTCATCAGGGTTGGCCAATCTCAAATGACTTGGATCTTAGATAGATCCATACACACACCTTTTCTCATCAATAAATTAACCTAGATATTAGACCTTGTCTATGCCAAAGGATCATTTTTCCAAGTTAGCACATAGCTTGTGCTGCTGCAGAGTATGCATGACCTGCCAAATATGTTGCAATTTCTCTTCCCAACTCTTGTGAAATAGGAGGTTCTCATCGAGATATAAAACTACGAACGAGTTTGTGAAATTCCAGAAGATGTCATCCATCAGCCTCATGAAATTTGTTGGGAAATTCTTCAAACTGAAGGGCATGACCAACCACTTGAAAAGACCCTCCTTGGACTTGAAAGCAGTCTTCTATACATTGGTGGGTTCTATTGGAACTTGGTGATAAATGGACTTCAAATCAATCTTGTTAAAGTACTTGACCCCCTTGCACTAGTTAAGAAGGTTCCCAGTCTATGGAATTAGGTACCTATTCTTGAATGTTATTTTTTCAGGGCTTGATAATCAATGAAGAGCCTTTAGGTCCCTTCTTTGTTCTGCATGAGTACAATTGAGCTCCTATAGGGTGAGGAACTTGGCCGTATGTTCCCTTTTTGTAATATCTCTAGAATTTTGCTTGATTTCCTCATTTTTCAAAAGAGCGGAGGGGTAGATTGGCCCATGGGATAGAGTTGCGTTGGGGGTCACATTAGTTGAGTGCTTGACTTGATAGTGAAAAAGTACACCTGTGTGTGAGGATAAGATGTCCCTGTGCTCTTCCGCGACCTTATCTACATTCCTTTTCCATGCAGAGGAGACTTATGTGGAGGCGATGGATGTGGCCATGATATTCCCCTTACTTTGAGAGAGAATCAGGAGGAGGAAAAATTTACTAGTATTGGAGATGATCTTACAACATTTCTTATCAGAGATCAGAGAAATGGAACTAGGCGGGCTACCTCTGGTATCATATATAGTTTTTTTCCAAAGTACTAATAATAGTACGAGGTATGAGCTTATACATAACATGATGCTCCCACAAGTATAGTTAGCCCACAAAAACATCACAAAATTAAAGGCGATCAACATCACACAATACCTCGTTCATGAAAGGCTTGATGTTGTAGAGTAGACGACACTATTGGCTTATGCAGATATCTCGCCCTTGGTGGATCCACTTGATGGTGTATGGTTGTAGGTGTGGTGTTTTTAGAAGGCCCAATTGCTTAATGACCTTTGATAAGATGAGGTTCTTTGACTCCTACTATCAACAATGAACACAACAATGTCCCCTTAACCCACATTTGTATGTGGAAGAGACACTCACCTTCCTTTGAATCTATAGGTTCACTTTGGTAGAATTTTTCGGTAGCAAAGATGGAACTTGGTTCTTCATCGACGAACTATTCCCCTTGTTTGTTTCTAGTTTAGAGTCATAACTTGCATCAGACTTTTAATTTTTCATCTCGGCCACCCATGACTGCTTTACATGACACTCATTAGTGTTTTGAATGGGGCTCTTGTGGAACTCACATCACTTTCCCATGTCTTTCTTCATCTTCCCATTGCTATTATTTAATTGCGGTTTCGATGGGATGTCCTAGGCTACTGTACCTTGGTTCTATCCTTTGTTTTGTGGTTTGGGAGTGCCCTTATCCTGCTTCGAATTTTCAAATCCAAAGTATTGATTCTTTTGTTTAAAATTTTGCTCGATTTTGACAGCATATAGGTATGCTACACCAAATGAGGAGATGTCCAAGAACTCTATTTTTTCTTGGATGTATTTGTGTAGAAAACCATGGTATTTGAGAACTTTATGCCACTAGGATTCCTTGATACCAAACTTCATGCATAGGGTTTGAAATATATTCGTGAATTCTAGTGCTTTTTGGTCCCTTTCCTGCCATAGTGTGGTCCATTTTATCTACTTGTCTTCATAGCTTCCAACAGGGTAATATTGTTCCTTAATAACATCTCAGAAAGAGTCCCAATAGGGTGCAATAGAAAATAGTGGGGATTCCTCCCTAGCCCTTTTTTACAATAATTTTCCCACGAGTGCTTGACATGGGGGGTGACCTTAAGGACTACAAAAGTAATAGTTTCTCTATTGTAAAATTATGGACCAAAAAATATCCTTCCAACTCATTTAACCATTTATCTAGAGCATTTGCATCTATCTAGCCTTCAAATATATGAATATCAAAATTAATTTTTAGCATAAAGGGGGAGGTTCCTAAGAAGTGGTTGCTAAATGAAGATGCATTTCCTATTGGTATCTGTTGAAGGATCTGGAAAAAATTATCCATCATCTCATTCCTTTGTCACTTGAGGGATTCCTCAAGAAAAAATTTGATAGGATCTCTTACTCCCTTTTCCTTCTTTTCTTTCACCATGGAAGGTCATCGAGGTCAGTGAGGCTGGTCATGCAGGGGCTCAAGCAGTTCAAGTCCCAACTCCTTATACCCCGACCTCATTTAGGACATGCATAGAAAAGAAGAGAAATAGAAGATCACTATGATACCATTGATTCAAATTTATGAAGGAATGAAATGAAATATAGAAGTAAAACAGAAAGACAAAGATACATTAAAACTAAACTCGAATTAATAAATAATAATTGTTGAAACTCTTTACATGAAAAATGAAAGCAAACTAGCTTGAGTGATGGTAGCTTATCTCTGAGAAGAGATACGATAACTACTCCCCTCCTAAACGTTTTATAATGAAGCTTCGAGGCCTTTTTACCATGAATAGGTAGTGAGAAACATGAACATTCAAAACTCTAAACCTAGGAGATGAAGAGACAAAGGCTTATGGGCCCCTATGGGGTAAGTTGGAACACCAACTTCTTGGGGTCGTAACATTGGCATCCGATCTTCATTTGACATACATTTTTGTAGGCCATTTTTTCACATCCGATTAGTGAGCCTCCTAATGGGATCAATCAACATCCTATTCCCCCTTGTCACCATGTTGCATAAATCCCTCAGCATGTTCTCTTCATCTCCCAGAATTTCACCGCTAAATTGCATCATCTGAGCCACTTTCAGGACCAATGCATCTTGTAAGCCTATTGGGGTATGTTCACCTACAGTTTGCTCCACTTTGGCCTGCGTTGGTCACCTACAGGTTGCTCCCCTTTGCACCTGTGTTGGCTCTAGAAATCCAAGAGAATGATCAGGATTTTGGAAGCTTTCCCTTCTAGGATTTTCTGAAATTTGTTTCAACTACTTACCTTGGATAAAACATTAAGATCCTATCCTTCCCTACTTTGGAGTTTTCACTACTTATCCTTTGACCCTATCCCTCCATAAAAGGTGGATCTATTACACTAGATTGATAATTGGATAAGAACTCCCAAATTTACCTACTTCTCTATATATTCTTAGCCTTCTATGTGGTTGTGGTTGGATTTTGGAGATTAATTCTGCCCTTATGCTGCTGTAATTAGTGGTTATCATATCATGCATTTAGGGTGATTGGAGGTGCATATTGTGACAAGGAAAGGACAAATAAACAATTTGGAGGAGCTCTTATACAATATCATCTGCTACTTATGGTTGTAATCTCCTTCCATTTATATTAATGCAAAGAATTCATTGTTTTCCTATATGTGATGTTTTTATTTCACTTATTTCAATACCATGTTGATATATTGAATGAAGTACTTATATTATACTGCACAAATCTCGTAGTTTCTTGGTTTTGTTATCTGAATGTGCAGGTTCTAATTTTGGCATTTAGAGCTGGAATTGGAGCTTCCAAGTTAAAGAAGGAGTGAAGTGTGCGAAGGATTCCAGGTAGGTCTCACTTCGTCATTTATTTACTTTAAGGAAAAGCATTGGGTTACTTGTCTCTTTGTTGTTCTAGGTTAGCCACTTACCTAGAGGAGATACTTTTGTCCGCCATTGTAAATATTGTATAAAAAATTGGCAACCATACTAGGGAATAGAGTATTCCCTTGGTGGTTTCCTTGTCCATTATGTTTGATTACCTCCTTGACAGACCTTTGTTGTATCATCCAACCAAGAACGAAACTAGGAAGTGATTTTATTGAGCCTTTTTTTCAATTTTTGTGCTCGAATCCTCTTTCCCAAGCCCAACACACCCCCTGTTCTTTTGAGAGAGCGTTGCATCTCACCCTGACCCACTATGCACTAGCGTTGCAACGCAATGGTGCCTCTTCTGCACCAACGTTGGACCCCATTTTTGCATGAATTTTTCCTTGTTTCTTGAGCCTATCTTTGCCCAACCTACTTCTAGTTGAACTTCCCTGAGTCTTCAATATCTGGTGGTCTCTCTAAAGCCTCTGTTTAGTTTTCATTTGTGTTGTTTTCCTTTGGTAAGAATTGGTTTTGATTTTTCTTTTTTCTTATCATTTGGTCACTAGCAAACCGATTTCGTTTGATTTTTAGTCACTTGGATGAATTATTGTTCTAGTCCTCATTTTGAAAAGTGTAATTGAATTAGTAATTGAACATTTGCATCTTAGTTTTATTCATTTCAAAAATTAAGTGTGGTGAAAAGAAAAAAATTTCATCGGCATTTAGGGTTTTGTATGTGCATTAGCAAATGAATAGTTGCTTTGGAAAGGAAATTGCATCTTGCATCTTGTGTTTTGCATATTCCGTGTTCCACCTTAATTGTTTCTTCCCTTCCTTAGCTAGATTTTCATTGAAAGATAAATAATTTATATTTTCTCATGTTAGATTTGCATTTTAGGATGTTCAGGTGACATTCATGGTGATCCCTAAAACTGAAACATAATCAAAGATAAATAGTAAAATTTATTGAATCAACTTAAGGAGCATTTTTAACATTAACAAAAACATTTAGAGGTATAGACTAGAGGCGTGTGCTGACGTCGTTAAACGTAGGAGCTATTATTTTTTGCTAGCGTTGCATCTCGGGGTGAAATATCGTTCCATGTATGTGAGTGTATATGATCGTACTCCACATACCTTCGGGTATATTGGTGGTGCTCCATGCACTTAAAGTAATGGGAACGCTCTCCTCGAACGATTACACATTAGATAACACTAGTATAGATTGCACTCCCATGTACCTTCGCGTATATTTTGTGAGTCCCCAATAGGTTGCTATGCATCCATAGGTAACTCACTCTGCCACCTTGTATACCGTGATACATTGAACATATTATTTAGGGAGATTCATTGTTGTATGTTAAGTCCTTGGTTTTCCAAGTTGTATATTTCAGTTCACGGTTGCTTCGTAATCCTTGTGCCTAGATTACCCTCTTATTTATTTATTTGTTAATAAAATTTATTATCCAAGGTGGAAGAACAAAATACCCCTCCCCATCATTCGTGTAGAATGAAAAATAAGCCTCCTCTTCCTCCAAAGGCTACTCCTAACCATCGTCCAAGGTGTAGGAAAACACTAACTACCAAATCAAGAACATTGAGAACTACTTCTAGCCCTCATCCCGATATTGATCAGCCAGAATCATCTGTCCCTTTGAGTTCTGAACCTAAGATCACATCTATTCTTATTGGTGACACTGACACAATTGAAATGAAAGTCCCTAAGACTTTGTTATCTAAGGTCATTGAATCTAATGTCCCTAAGTCAGAAACTTTATTTCCTAAGGTTATTGAACCTAAGGAGCCTCAACCATCTTCACCTAATTCTTTGGGACCTTCCTCCTCTCTTCCTTTGTTTCATACAAAACCAATTTATCTTGGGCCTAACGGTGAAGCTCTTCCACACAGAATTATGAGTATTGAAGAGATCCCTCAAGAAGAGCCTCATCCTTCTACTCCCGTTCATTCAAAAGGACTTTATTTTTATCAAACCAATTCTCTTCTATCTTTTCAGCCTCTAACATAATCTCCTTCACCTGATTCTTTGGGCCTACCCGTGGATCTATCACGAAAATATTCATTGAGATTGTTTACCATGACTGGAACTGATTCAAACTCCCAGCCTATGTCCACCACTATGGATGAGACATCAAGTTTCTCTTCCTCATCTATGTTTGTAACATCACTAGAAACACATTTATATGGTGGCCTATATATCTCACCTAGCTATCAGTCATTATCTGGTACCTTTTTTGGTGTGGCTTCCAGTCGTTGGACCTCTCCTGTGTCATCAAATTCAAGAATAATGTTTGGTGCTGCTCTTATGAATGCCACATAATATGCTTCTCTTCCTCCATCTACACCTACAATAGAGTGGTAGGTGGGCCTTTATATCAGTGGGAAAATCTACCCTCAACAACACAACCCTCCTTATGTTGGGTACCCTCCATTTGCATCGCAGTTGCCTCCATCATCCCCTCCTCCCATGGAAGAGAGGCAACCTGTTGTTGGTATATCTCAAATAATATGGTAATCTACCTAGTTATAGTCCTCCTTATCTTGGAATGGCTTCCATTTTTTGGCAACCTACTTTACCCATTCAACCTGGTTACTTTTGGGATTGATTGTTGAATCCTCAAACTGTACCATCTTCATCACAAACTCCTACCTATCCATCAACACCACAGTAAGCTCAAATACATATGAGCCAACATTTACAACTCATTCCAGCGGTGTCCGATTCCCACCGGATCCTGATTAGTCAACCTGTACAAGGTCAAATTATTCAAAATTATTCAAAATTTGGCGTAGTCTCAATTGAAGTCGTTCTAGGGGGCAATGCAAACCCCTGTCGGGCAACAGCATGTGTCACGTCAAGTTCCTTTTCAAGGCCAGTAAATCAAAACCCAACCATTCCAACAGCTTTAATGCCATCCTTGGACTAGGCAATGAACTCACTTGTATGTTGGTTATTAGAACCCTCCATATTCTGGTAACTAGGTTCCTTATTATCAGAACCCTCCTTATCTAGGAATGGAGTGCCTGTTTCCCAGGCTATCCCTTCATTTCCAAGTCATCCACCTCCAGACTTTAATCAACAATTGCCTTTTGTGGCTACTCTTGAATTACCAGATTTAACTCGACTTACTAATGATATCATTGCTCATTTTCTATGGTGGCCAATTATTCCCACTAAGTTTCCTTCTAATATCCCAAAATTCAATTGGAATCCTAGAGAAGACCCATCGACACATATTATGACATATCATCTATGGTGTTCATCCAAGTCCTTTAATGATGATTCCATTCGACTCTGTCTTTTCCAATGAACTCTTATGGGTACCGCAACTAGATGGTATATTGAGTTACTTAGAGCACCGTTTCATGACTTCAGCACTTTAGCCAATACCTTCCTAACACATTTCTAGTTTCCCATTAGATACAAAACTGGAACAAAATTATTGACTAACTTCAAACAATCAAACTCTAGTCACATTTTAGATCACATTCATGAGTGGAGGCGTCATCGTCAATTGGTTAAGGCTTATGTTCCTAATAAGTTGTTAGTGGAATGGTTTGTGAAATATCTGTTAGCTCCCATAACAAAAGATGTGGTGAAAGGTCGAGTCATGACTGAAGAGCAAGTTATTACTCATGCTCAATATTCAGATCTAGTTTATACCCAATCGGGAATGCTATATGATAAGATACCAAACACTTTGAGACCCTCAATATTGTTCCTTCTCCACCTGGTAAAGAATCTCATGTTGCCAATGGCATTATAGGTTCTTCCCATTCATAGTCAGTGAGTAAACCATCTGGTATTTCTCTTACCGCTCTTGCACAAAACCCTCAATCCCATCCTCCTGCGACTTTTTCTTCTGAGACAAATGTCGTCTCATATGATAAAGGTAAGTCTCAAAAATAACCTGGAAGCAAGAAGAAAGGTAAAGGTAAGAAGAAGAAAGATTCATCACTACAGGATAAACAAGAAAATTTGCCTTCCGATGAGAAATGAGAGCCTCGATACCCATGCTTGATTTGTAACGAGGATCACTTTAAGTGAATCAATTTTTTAAATCATCCACTTTCTCTCATTGTGCTGACTGAATTGTTTCCCAATCAGGAGACTCATATGGTTTCCCGGGATGCTTCTTCCTCTAACATAGTTTTGATGCTTTCCTCCTCAAAGTTGAAATTTTATGTCATGGTGGACACTTGGAATAAGCACAATGGTAGTTTGAATCCATCGAATGTTCAGGATACTAATCAACCTACCAGTTCAACACCATATTCATCTGATCCTGTTCCACCTCTAGTTCCTACAGAATTGACTATTAAGCCTCCGAATCCATAGGTCTTCTTTCAACCCTCATTTGAGAGCCACTCAAAATTACAACGTAGTTGAAGACTTGGCTCAGCCCCCATCAACTATGTATACTCTTGAGGTGTTGAAAAACTACCCCACTCAAAAGAAGGCCTTACTTTCAGTCATCGAATGTGTGGATTCATCGGTTTCCAACCTAGTGGTTTTCACTCATGGACACTATACTGCTTGACTTCCAGCTCAGTTAGCTTTTATGATTTAGGTTGTTGTCCATGGTAAGAACATTCATAATTCTATTGTGGATGAGGGAGCCTTATGTGCATCATGTCCTCATCTTGATGGAAGGCCCCAACTGAGTCAATCGACCGCTACATTAAAAGCCTTTGATGGAAGGACATACACACCTAGTGGGATTCTGAATTCCCTCCAAGTGGAACTAAGGGGAAAATCTATCTCCGTTGAAGTAGAAGTTATCGACAGACCTCTGGATATAATATTCTACTGGGACATACATGGGTTTATGCTATGGCTACGATCATTTTAAATTACTTTTGAATGATTGCCTTTCCTCATAAAGGTGTGGTTGCCGCGATAGATCAAATAACATTTTTCACCTCTAATTCCAATGTTACTGGAAGTGTCCCTCTTGAAGGGGAAGCCCTACATTCTTATCAGCATGTCAGAGTTGGTTTGTTGAAGGATTCATCGCTTATGGGAACCTTTTCGCTCCTTCCCCCTCTCCTTCCCAACTCCTCCCCTTTGGTTTCTTATATCAACATGATATCATCCTCTACAATCCTGGCCGATCCATGTATTGTACCTAATGAAACTGACATCAAAAGTTTTGGAAACCTGATGTCACTTATCCTCGTTGAGAAAGATTACAAAGCCATTTTTTAAGCTTGTGTGGCCCACACTTTTTCTTCGATCAATTGGGTAGATTGATCACTGGATTATGGTATGCCCTCTAATCCTTTCTGACATATATTCTCTAATGATGAAAGCATCATAGATATCATGATGTTAGATGATGTGCCATGGGACAAACATCATCATCATTCCTCCTTCCCAAATACCATTGAAGATAATCTCAATGGTGTGTACCTACCTAATTTTGTCGAACCCTCTACGAATTCTGTGTCCATTCATGAGATTGACTCTGAAAATAACATTTTGAATATCGAATAAGCAATTCGTCTCGATGTTTCGATTAAACCAGGAATAGTTGAAAATTTATTCATCAGAGCATCTTGTTCTTCATATGAAATCAAGATTTATCGAGCCCTTTTTAGTGAGTTTAGAGATGTCTTTACCTGGAAATATGAAGAAATGCTAGGTATCGACCCAAACATAGTAGTGCACGAAATCAAGACGTATCTTGATGCGAAACCTATCTAGCAACGTCTCCATCCATTCCATCCCAAGAAGGATGAGGGGATAAAAGATGGAATTTAAAAGCTTCTTCGGGTTGGTTTCATATACCCCATTCCTTTAACTGATTGGATATTGAACGTTGTCCCTGTCATGAAGAAATAGGGAAAAATATGAGAATGTGTTGATTATCAGGACATAAATCATGCTTGTCTAAAAGACAACTAGCCGACCCCGTTTATTGACAAGATTTTTTATGATTTTACTGGACATGATATTTATTCCTTTATGGATGGATTCTAAGGATATAATCAAATCAACATTCTCCCAACGGACCAACCTAAAACCACATTTATTTGTCCCTTGGGTACTTTTTCTTATAGAAACCTCCCTTTTGGTTTAAAGACCACACGGGCCACTGTTTAACATGTGATGGATTATGCTTTCCATGACATCAATCATATCATGAAGTCCTATATGGATTATCTCCCTTCTCACTCCAAGCATCGGGCTGATCACCCCATGCATTTATGGTCATTTTTCTCCGTTGTAGACATTATAGCATTCGACTTAACCCACACAAATTTGTGTTCTGTGTTGGTTCTGGTCGAGTCCTTGGTTTCATAATTCTGAAATAAGGAATTTGTATTGATCCTTTAAAAGTCCAGGCAATTGTTGACTTGCTTGTGCCTTCCTCCGTTGTTCGGTTACAAAGACTCGAAGGGAAAGCTAACTTCCTAAGGAGGTTTGTTCCTAATTATGTTGAACTAACCAAAGGATTTACTCACTTATTGAAAAAAGGGATTCCCTTCCATTGGAATGATGTTTCACATAAAGTGTTTGATGCCTTGAAAGATGTACTGGTTCATGCATCTCTCTTATATCCTCTTGACTATCAACGTGAGTATTTCTTGTACCTTGCTACCACCATGTTATCGGGAAAACTAGTGTCCACTCAGAGTTGCTAGTCCCACTAAGACGGGTAGCTATCTTAGAAACAAACAAACTAAATTCACTTGTGTTTTCCTTTATGAGAAATAACTGAGAGAGATGTAGAGAGTACCAACCTTAGTCTTTCGCTTGGATCCTTTCTTGTTTCCTCTCCCCTTTGACAGATCTTAGCCACTCCTTCCTTACATGTCCTGCTTCAAAGAACACCTATAAAGTCAAAGCAACATAATACCATCAAAGCATAGAGATCTATAACCATAAACAATATAGGATCAGATATATATTCATCATATAATTCATATATCAATACACTTTCAGAGATATACAAGAATATGGAGGAAAACTCAAATAGCTTTATTGATAGAAGTAGTAGAAGAGAGGATTACAACCGTTGATCTGACCCAGTGCCATCCTCCTAGCATGAAAGCCCTTCTTCACCTCATGAAAAGCTAGATCACCCAACACTATGATGTTCCACAGAGAAACCAACAGCACTTCCTTATAAGATACAAAATTCCAGCCTCTGGATCTCTAGGATAAGGGATCCATATATAGATGTTTGTAGGTGGGTGAGTTAGATTTTGGGTTTTTGATTAGTGTCATTTCTCTGATAGTTCTTGGTTCCACTTGGAGATTTCATGATCTCTTACTCATCCCTGGGAAAATTTAGAGAGGCAAGTGTCAAATGGGTAGTTTCTAGAAGATTCTCTGGGTTTCCACCTAGCCAACTACCTCTGCCATTTGTCTACTCTCACTCATCGCACCCTACAGAAGAGATTTTCAATATGCATCACACTTTCTGCATGTAGTAAGTGAGATGCATCACACCCTTAGCACTGACCAGTTTGTATGGCCTAGTTTTGCCCAGTTCTGAGTAGTTTTTTAGGGAGAACTTCTGGGAGACAATGTAATTAGCTGACCTTGTTCCTTTAGGGTGTGTAACAACACTTTTAGGGGCTTAGAAGCCCTTGGTTTATGGACATATGAGATTGGGGTTGTAGTGCCCAAATATGTCTATAACACACCATCTCTATTATAACTATGGTGTTGGTCCAAGAAGATGATATGGGGACTGAACATCCCATCTATTATCTGGGTCGACACCTTAACATTACCGAGGTCTGGCATACTCATGTGGAAAAGTTGGATTTGGCGTTCATTCAAGCCATCAAGATATTTCGCCATTAAACCTTGCTTCACAAAACTGCAATCATTTAGGATTGAAACCCTATGACATACATATTGTCACATAAATTGTTGGTGGGGAAATACTCTAAGTGGATCATTGTTATCTAAGAGTTCAACCTTGAATTCATCAAATCCAAGTCGAAAAAATCCTTAGTTTTTCCGAACTAATGTGTAATCTCCCTTCCCTTGGTGTCGAATCTACATCTGAAGATCCCATCCCAGACAAGTCATTATTTTTTATCTCGTCATCTAACCCATGGTATGGATATTTTTTGATCTATCTCCAAACCCAAAATTTCTGACCTAATACCTCTCACTTAGAGCAACGACGTATCTGGTACCGATCCCGAAATTATGTGATTATCGGTGACACCCTATACTATCGTGGTATCGATACGATTTTATGGAGGTGCCTCACTCTTGAGGAGGCTGAGAAAGTACTCAATGAATGATACCCAGGGGCATTGGACACTTATTTAGTTACACTACCACACAAAAGATCTTACGCGCTGGTTACTTTTGGCCCACCATTCTCCCCGGCTGTATTCTCGAAGTGTAGAAATGTCATGCATGCCAGATCTATGATTGTAAAATCTGCGCTCCACCTACTTTGTTGCATTATGTTGTTGTCATTGATCCCTTTGCGAAATGGTGTATCAAATTTATGACTTGTAACCCTCATTCAGTAGGGCGCATGGCTATATTATGGTCGTTGTTTACTACTTTACCAAGTGGGCTGAGCGATGCCTATATTTAACAACACCAGTGAAACAACTGCTTAATTTTTCTTCAACCACGTGATTTCTAGGTTTGTTGTTCTGCAAGAAATAGTAATGGATCATGGGAAGCATTTTTAGAATCATATGATGACTGAATTAGCCGCCAAATCAGGACTTTCACATAAAAATTCCACTACCTATTATCCTAAGTCTAATGGAAAAGTTGAGGCGATCAACAAAGTTCTTAAGACTGTGCTTCAATGTATGATAGGGGTCCACAAATTGGACTAACACTTTCTTCTCTTTCATACCTTGCGGTTATACCTAACCTCAGTTAGGACTACTACTAGATTCACACCATTCTAGTTGGCTTATGGTCTGGAAGCGATCGTCCCCATCGAATGGGAAATTCCATCACTGAAACTAGTTATCGAACTTATCCCTACTACTTTGACAAAGGAGGAGAATCTTTTACATCTAACTCGTTTATGTGAAACCCGACATGATGGCCGCATTAGATAATGAAGCTCATAAAAGATGCATCAAAGTGAAATATGACAAAAGTGTCAAGCTTAGAGTATTCTCGGAAGGGGATTTGGTTCTCTGACTAGGAGGTTGACAAGTTAGGTCTAGGAGATTTCCAGCCTATATGGTTGGGCCCATACATTGTCAAGCGTGTCCTCACAAAAGGGGCTTATGAGTTAGTATACCTCGATGGAGTTTTGCTGACACAACCTAGAAATGGGTTGTACCTCAAAACATACTATGATTGATCCCATACATAGTAGATTGTGTACATATTGTCTATATGTGTGTTGAGTGTGTTTCTAGTGTGTTTTTTCAGAGTTTCCCATGATTTCTATTGATTCTTTTTACTTTTGTATTTCAGATTTCAACCTCTCTCGAACGATATATTAGTTATGCTGATGGTACTAGTTTTAGTACTGAAACCTATCCTCTACAGCGTGGGCTATCTTTAATCCAAATGGCGAGCTAGTGAGCATGCACGGGATTTTCATTGGTCGCTCTACCAACAACATCATTGAGTATAGCACAATGGTTGAGCTACTATCTAATGATATTTCACATGGTATATGCCATATAGTCATCAGGCTTGACTCACAACTCATAGTACTACAACTTGGTAATATCTATTCAGTGAGAAATCCCACCATCCTTCACATGGTTGTGAGAGTGCATCTTTTGGAAAGACATTTCGGTTTCATATGATATGAACATATTTATAGAAATATTAAAACATTAGCAAATTCCCTAGCTAATGAAAAAATTTCAAAAAAATTAATGGTCAAATCATCTTACCTGAAGCATCCCATTTCTCACCCTCGGGCAACTGAAGCTCAGGATCTTTGTGGAAATCCACCCCTGCGTAAGGATAATCATCACTAATAATGAAATTTCTGAGTAGCCACCCAAAGAAGGTTGGTGAAAAGTTAATCGCTGATGGGCCTATATTACGTCTCATGTGGTCTATCAACCTCCTCATCCGTGGGGTCCTCGAATTAATGGGCTCAAGTACAATCTGCTGACGCTGTAGTAATGGTACCTACTATAGAGAAAAAGAGACTAAGATTGTGCCATAACTAAAGTTTTTCAGCTTCCCCTCCTTTTATTTAGTAAGTTGTTCCTTCAAATTGACCAAGATACCCTCGCTCCAGTTGAATACTGTTGACTCTACACACTCTATCCCATACTGTATGTATGATTTTCTTACTATATCTAGTGTTTAGCTACCTGCTATTCTTGCAATAATGAACAAGATTGTTCTAAAAGGTAATTGGGTCACATCCTTTATGTTGATATTTCCATCCCTAGTAGGAAGGGCTCGAGGTTTGCAATAGGTAGTGATATACTCTTTCACGGTCTCACTGCCACTTTTTCCACCTGGAAGAAATATGATGGCACCTCGCTTTGACAATCCTTTCAGAAAGTAAATATCCTCTACCTGTATCTCAAGTAGATTCTCCCCAAACTTGAATTCCTGTTCCTGAATATCCCATGAGCGGACAAGGTATTTCAACAACTTCATCTATTGCCTTAGGAAGCCAAAAGAATTTCAGTAACCCATAATTTGTTAGAACCTGGATGGTAGCAGGGTTGTTTACCACATTCAAATCTTGTTCCTCATGTTCTCTTTCACTCCAAATGAATGCTATTTGTGCTAATGGGTACCTGAAACATCAAAAAAGAATCCATTAGGCTCTTTCCTGTGCAAAAAAACTGACAAATTTGAGGCAAACCAAAAGAAAACTTAGGAAATGTGCCCGATGAAACCTATCAGTGTTTACCAGAGTGTTGCACCTCTGCCTGTAGTGTTCTTCTACCTAGGTGCAATACATTTTTCTACATTAGGGAGGTGCATTGGTCCCAAGGTGTTTTTTATGAACCCCAAGGGGCTTAAAACCTTAAAATTTTTGCATGAAAACACAAAAATGAATCATGGAAAGATAGAGAAAGGTTTTAGTTCCTGCCTGGAAGTGATAGTACTCAAAATGGTTCCCCGTATTGGCCACAATCAGTTGTAGAAGATCAAGGGAAAAAGGGCATCAAATACTTGTTGTTGAAGGTAAAATGTCAAATGGTACAAATGAAGAGTCATTTCGAATATTTATGATCATTTTCTCATTATTTTATTCATTTTTAGTATTTTGACCTAGATATGCTTCATTTTTACTATGAAACTGGTATATTTAATCCTTCTTATTATGTTTCGAGAAGGTTGATAGTTGTTAGCATGTTTTCATTATGTTTGAACATGTTACTTTGACCACAGAGTATACTTTTTTTTTTGTCTCTAAAAACCTACGAAAAAGGAACCCCCTTGAGTCCTCTTTAAGCTCTTTTCAGACTCCCAAAATACGAAAATATTGTTGAGCACTTATCTTTTCGAACTCGTAAAAGTAAATGAAAAGACGTCTATTAGTATAAGTTTAACCCTTTTCCAGACTGAGATAGACTAGATACGAAAAAGGAATACCTTAGTCGAACATGGCTAAGAGGCACCCTTGGGTATTGTTTTCTACTTTTTTGGACCTAAAGGACTACCTATGAAAATGGACATCTGGAATTTTCTTTTTACTTATTTTTCAAACTCTCTAAACATGAAAAAGATGTCAAGTTTTACCTTCGTTGGACTCATTAAAACATAAAGAAATGTTGGACTTGTCGAACATGACAAGGTCGAGCCACTCTTTCTCAGGGTTCGTTAAATATACTTGGAGGGATTCATCCGAAGGATGAAGTTGCAGATCAAGCATATGTTATTCTCCTCAAGATTGTTAAAAAATAAAGAGGTACTGACCAGTATGGTTGGGGAAATTAGGAAAACAAGGGATTCCATTTTTCTAATGGCAACGAGTCACTCTTGAACATAACACTCTTCCACTTCATCTCCATGGTTGTTGGGTTGGGTAATCTGCTTGTCTTTTGGTTATCATATCATTTTTAGAGCTTGCATCTCAGTTTTGGGTCAATGCTGCCAACTCCATTTAGTGTCGCAAGTGTGTTAAGGAGAATTCATTAAGTTGATCTATACTACAATACTCTTAAGCCTTCATTTCATGTTTTCCTTTCCTGATCCAGTTCCATGCCAACATCATTTTTATCATTCTATCTCAATCATGATACCTGTTTTGTGTTGTTGATGGGTGAGACATCAAGGCCCTCCCGTGATAGGTCGCTTCCTATCGACATCAACACATCATCCAGGAATTTGACTTAGAAACACACCTTTGGTACCTTGGTGCTTACATACATCAACGACAAGTTTCTTCTCTCTCGGAAACAGGTTTACATCAATGGCATTCGACCGGAAGATTATGTGTGGTGTTCGATGTCAACTCATTCATTCACACTATATGAATTGTACTATAGTACCTTGAGAAGCATTAACATCATCGGTGGTTTCTCTCGCATCTATTAATGGCTTACATCATTGGCCAATAATCAGATGGTGTCTACAATGTTCGACTCCAGCTCATTAATTCACATGGTTAGACTCGTACATTGGCTGGTCGTGTGAAGGAGATAGAAGACCCCAGATCTAGTTTCATCCATTTGGGCTACGCTTTCAATACTTAGACAAATATCCCAATGTATGATGGCCATGATAATGCAGATAGTCATAGAGTAATGGGTCCACCAGTTGCATCTATGGACACGTCTTTTGATCATTTTACATGTTGTGTTAGCTTATGAGCTGAGTATAGGTATGCCTCCCTCAATAAGCACATATGTCCTGTTGTAAATGTATTGTAACAGATGAAGCTCTTTGGTCGTCCTTGATCCCAAATTGTCACAAGGTAAAGTACTTCAATCATCAGTCATCACCGATGACTTTGTGCTTTAGGGGGAATTTTTTTATAGGCCATTTTTTCACATCCGATCAGTGAGCCTCCTAATGGGATCAATCAACATCCTATTCCTCCTTGTCACCATCTTGCACAAAGCCCTAAGCATGTTCCCTTCATCCCCCAGAATTTTATTGCTAAACTACATTATCTGACCTAGTTTGAGGACTAATGCTCCCTGTAAGTCTATTAGGTGAATTCACCTACAGGTTGCTCCACTGTGGCCTGCATTGGTCACCAATAGGTTGCTCCCCTTTGCACCTACATTGTTTGTAGAAATCTGAGAGAATGATTGGGTTTTTGTAAGCTTCCCCTTCTAGGAGTTTCTAGAAGTTGTTTCAACTACTTACCTTGGATAAAACATTCAGATCCTATCTTTCCCTACTTTGGAGTTTTCACCACTTATCCTTTGATCCTATCCCTCAATCAAAGGTGGATCTCTTACCCTAGATTGGTAATTGGGTAAGAAATCTCAACTTACCCTACTTCTCTATATATTCCCAGCTTTCTATGTGGTTGGAGGTTGGATTTTGGAGAGTAATTATTCCCTTATGCTACTTTAATGAGTGCTTATCATCTCATGCATTTAGGGTGATTGGAGGTGCATATGGTGACAAGGAAAGGACAAGTCAACAACTTGGAGGAACTCTTCTACAAGATCGACTGCTACTTATGGTTGTAATCTCCTTCCATTTATATTAGTGCAAATAATTCATTGTTTTCCTATATGTGATATTGTTATTTCACTTATTTAAATACCATGTTGATCTATTGAATGAAGTACTTATATTATACTACATGGATCCCATAGTTTCTTGGTTTTGTTATCTGAATGTGCAAGCTCTAATTTTGGCATTTGTAGCTGGAATTGGAGCTTCCAAGCTAAATAAGGATTGAAGTGTGCAAAGGATTCCAGGTAGCGTCACTCCACCATCTATTTACTTTAAGGAAAAGCATTGGGTTCCTTGTCTCTATGTTGTTCTAGCTTAGCCACTGACCTAGTGGAGATACTTTTGTCTGCAATCGTAAATATCATATAACATGCATGATATTTTGTTAGAAATGTCTATCTACGGAGAACAAAAATATTTTGCGAACAATATTGTTGACTCAAATTTTCCCCTTTCCCCAAAAGCCATCATTTAGGGCCTGAAAATGGCTACGAAATTTCAGGACTTGAGAGCTACCAAAAATAGAAAACTACCAAAATAGGAAATTATGCTGAAAATTAGGAAATTGATAGTGAACTGTGCTATAAGTGAAGTGGAGTAGGTGGGTGGCTACCGATATTCACCTATATCAACCCTCACCCCTTAGGAACAAATGGTCTTCATTGCGTTGAGTGACTCATGAGATGGGGAAACTTCTTCTAAACTTGCTCCCTAGTGAGTGACTTGCCTTAGTGTAGGAGTTGGCCTACTTTGACAACCCGATACAAGTAGATCCTATATTGGTAGGTGTTCTTAATTTGTGTGTCCATGATCTAATCATTTGTGGCTTGTTCAGTGCAATATGGGTTGAGCTTTGTTGGTGTTAGCTTCTCAGGAATGTTTGATGTGTCCAACAATGGTGGATAGTATGATCAAAGGCAGTCCACACTGAATATTGGGTGTAAGCCAAGGAATGGGGGCATATTTAACTTGTAATTTTTGTCACCCATAGCCTTATATATGGTGTAAGGCCACATCAGAGTGGCTTAATATTTCGATGGGCTCCTATAAGGAATTCCTTCAACAAATGCAACCAAACCTTGTCGCTCACTTGAAACTTATGTGGCACTTGGTGTTGATCATGACGTTATTTGTACTTAGTATTTTCCTTGTGGAAGATTTCATGAACATGCTAGTGGATGTGTTTAATTTATTCAATAAACTTCGTGGCTTTTTCAACTTCCAATTGAGCATGTGAAAATTCTACCTAGGTAGTTTTAAGGGGCAGTACGAGATATATGAGACACATTGGTTGAAATTCTAGGCCCACTTGAAAGGGGCTTTGGCCAGATAACTATGGATTTGTTTATTGTAGCTATGTTGCACATAGGGGAGAATATCATCCCATGTCCATGGATTCTTAGAGTTGTACATATGAAATATGTGCACGGTCATCTTGTTGACAACCTTTGTTTTGCCATCACTATAGGGGTGGAAGGAAATCGACTCAGTGAGCTTGGTGTTCAATAGTGACCTTAGGCTTGACCAGAATGCACTTAGGAATCTGATATCTTGATATGATATGATAGTCTGAGGAATCCAAAATATACCCACACCCATTTGAAGAAGAGCTTGGCAGTGGATTCTGTTGTGATACTCTTCTTGCAGGCAACCAGAATGGCCATCTTAGAAAAGCTATTAACAACCAGAAATACATAGTCATTAGAATGCTTGGTAGAAGGAAAGCCCAACCATATAGTCCATCGAGATGGATTCCCAAGACCAACTAGGAGTAGGGAGATGGGTGTACATGCCTTGATTTTTAATGGTTGATATTTCAATGACACAAGAAGTGCAGGTCTTGATATATTTGCAAACATCCTATCGGAGTTTCAACCAATAAAGATATTTCTGCAGTACTTCCATTGTCTTCTCCACATTAAATTTCCCTTCTACCAACCTGTAATGTTCCTCCTAGATGAACTTGGGAAGCTCACTTGAAGTAACATATATGTCTCCTAGTTAGCACAATAGTGAATCCTGGTGGTGGTAGTCTGAAACTTTCTTTCCTTCGATCATCATTTGGTATGTGGTGGAAAACTATGGATCATTGTTTTATAACTGCAGCTACCTAGAGGTATAGTGCCCATAAGAGTTTAGAACAATGGTTAGTGCCATAATAAGGGGTCAACTAAGGCAATTTGTAACATGATTGTTGCTACCCTTCTTGTATTTAATGTTAAAATTGAATTGTTACAAACATGTTGACCATTTCTAATGGAAATCATTTTGTAAATTCCATCATGTGCATAAGTTAGAGAGGTCGGTGATCTATATGGATGATCATCTCCTTCCCCAAAATTTAATGTCTCCCCTGTAGACATGCATGAATAATGGAATACATCTCCTTATCATAAGTTGGGTATCTCCAAATAGTATGAGAAAGTTTCTCACTATGATAGGCCACCCTTTTCTAAGTGATGATTACACCAATAACATATTCAAAGGCATCTATCTCAATCTAAAATGGTTTTTGTAGGTCTAGCATGTTGAGGACTAGTGCAAAGCAACGACGGTGCTTCATGTCAATGAATTCCTTCTGTTGTGACTTGGACCCAAAAAAAATGAATTTTCTCCACACTTGGTAACTTGAATTAAGGGTTAAGAGATATGAGAGAACCCCAACACAAACCTTTGGTAGAAATAAGCAAGGCCCAGGAAGCTACGAAGCCCTGTGAGACTCGTCTAGGTCGACCAATCCCGAATGACTTGGATAATAGCTGGATCCACATGTGTACCTTTCTCATCAATAATGTAACTTAGACATTGGATCTTTTTCATGCTAAAGGATAATTCTTCAAAGTTAGCACATAGCTTGTGTTGTCACAGGGTATGCAAAAGTTGTGAAATATCTTGCAAGTGCCCTTCCCAACTCTTATTGAAGATGAGGATATCGTTAAGATATAAAACCACAATGAGTTGGTGAAAGCCCTCAAGATGTTATCCATCAACCTCATCAAATTTGTTGTGAAAATTGTCAAATTGAAGGGCATGACCAACCACTAAAACTTGGTTGGATGTGTCCTTTTTGTTGCAACTCTTGAATCTGCTACTTTATTTCCTTATTTTCTAGAAGAGAGTAGTGTTAGGATATTCCGACACATAGGAATAGTTAAGTTCAACTTGGTCTAGTATAGAGTTAGGTTAGCGTTAGGTAAAGTGTGTTTCTTTACCGTTGTACATTTTGTAACTTACAATCCGACGGTCACGATATGTAGTGATCCGACGGTTCATTCTCTCCTCGCGATTACCGACACTTGATC
>APFE031152125.1:81863-96953 GCA_000404065.3 Pinus taeda
TTTCCCTCTCTGAGGGTTTTAACCACGTCAAAATACTGGTGTATTGATCTGTGATCTGTTTGTGAGCGGTGTCCTTCTGGTGTTCTGTCTGAGGAACTTACCCTGTAAATTCCTACAAGTAGTGGTAGTTTGGCCTAATGGATCGAAGTGCATTAGGAGTTAGGTCAATTGAGTGCTTGAATTGACAGTTCAAATGTACCCCTATGGAGGAGGAGAATATGTCCCTACACTCTTTCATGACCTTTTCTACTTTCCTTTGCCATATAGGGGAGCTTTGTGTGGAGGCCATGTATGTGGCCATGATCTTCCCCTTACTTTGAGAGCGAAACGCGAGGAAAAATTTCTCAATTTGGGAGATGATCTTATTACATTGTTTAACAAAGATTAGAGTAATGGTAGTAGGGAAGGATACCTTTGGTATCCTATATAGTTTTGTGCCTAAAGTAATAATAATAGTATGAGGTTTAGCATTGGATAAAAAATGACACTTCCACAAGTATGGTTAGCCCAACAAAACATCATAAGCTTCAAGGGGAGAAACATCACACAATACCTCATTCGTGAAATGATTGATGTTATAGGCCAGACGACACTGTTGGTTGATGCAAATATCTCTCCCTTGGTGGAGCCACCCAATGGTGTATGGATATATGTGTGTTGTTGTTGGTAGGCCCAAACGGTTAATGACATTTTCTACGATGAGGTTCTTTTGAATCCCGCTATCAATAATGAAACGTAGCTTCTTTCCATTAATCATGAGAAGAAACTTATTTGAAGGAAGTTGGTTCAAAATCTATAGATAAATTTAATTCACAATCATAAGAAACATCCATATCAATAGGTGAATCAAAATTGTATACATCACCTCCATTCTATCTAGTAGAGATTCTTGTTCCTATCTTTCCAACCTCATCAGGATGGACACTTTCAAGTGTCTTTGTGAGCCATTTTGGAGGAACTTTCTGAGATGGCCTAGGTTGTTCAATTGACTAAGATGGGGTTGAATCAGGATTTAGCCTTCCATTTCTCTCAATCACATCACTCAAAGTGTCCTCTTGATCAGTGGTTGGATCTTCATGAGGGGGAGAGAGTGCTTCAGAAGGAGATTCCATATATTGATCTAAGATATGGATCCCCCCCCTCAAGATGTGAAATCTCATGATCAAATTCTTGAAAATATTTTTCAATCCCGAATCTATCTAGGAGATCAAGTTGCCACTCAAAAACATTGTCAGTCATGGAAGGTTCAAGAAAGATCACATCTATAGATAATATTAACTTCTTGTTTTCTTCATGATAGAGACGATATGATTTGAATGTATCTAGGTACACAAAGAATATGAATTTCTAACTCCTTGCACCAAGTTTGCTTCTATGAACCTTAGGTGTCAAGGAATAATAGGTGGAACCAAAAACCATGAGATGCCTCATCGAAGGAATGTGGCCATACCACATTTCATATGGAATCTTATTTTTTATAGCACTATATGAACACCTATTCTTAATATAAACTGCACATAGAACTACATTATCCCAAAACATCAAATTTACATTTTGGAAAAACATCAATAAACTTACCATACTTAAGATTGTCCTGTTCATTCTTTGAACTAGATCGTTTTGTTAATGATTATAAGGCATGATTGTTTGATGTTTGATACCATGTTGGTGAATATAGTTTTCATATTCATTTTAAGTATATTCTTTTCCATTATCAGTATGAACAGAGCTAATATGAGATTGTGTATCATTTTTAGTCCAGGAAAGAAAGTTTTTGAAAGTTTCAAAAGATTCAGATTTATTCTTCAATAAATACAACCAACACATTTTCGTGTAGTCATTAGTAAAAGTCAACATGTATTTATTACCATTTTCAGAAGTAACAAGCATAAGGTCACACAAGTCAGAATGTATCAGTTCAAGCTTTCTATGTGCTATGAAATGAGAATCATGAAAATGCTATTTGTTGTGTTTTCTTAAGATACAAGCATCACATTGCTTAGGTTTCCTAGAAATGGTATGAAAACCGGTAACACCATTTCTCTTCAATAAGCCAAGATTGTCATAGTTCAAATGTCCAAATCTAGCATGCCATAAGAGATTGGATGGTATTGTACCTTCATCAAATTGAGAATTGAATACAAATTTCTTTGCATGAATAGAGGTCCCTTGCATATTCAAGAGTATTTCTTCTTATATCCTAGTCATGACAAGTGAGTTGTCTGATGCTTTTCAGACCTTAACCTTTCCATCAAACATGTGGATGGAGTTTCCTTGTTGGCGAATTTCAACCAAAGACAACAAGTTTATTTTAAACTTTGGAAGGTAGAGAACATCATGTAGAAGAAAGTATGGGAGACCAGGCAGTTTGAGCCTGATGATGCTAAGCCTGGATGGCTTAAGTTTTGACTTGTCTACAAAGTAGATTTCTCCATCAACATTATCAACGAATTATTCAAAGAAATATCTTCTAAAGTTCATGTGGCAGGTTTCTCATGAATCAAGAAACCATGCATATTTCCATGAAGCAAGTGAAGTATTAAACAATTCTTTAGTTACTCCAATGTTGCAACGTGCCACAATATAATGAGTGGATTTAGGTGGTTTGATTTTTCCTTGATCTGGTGATTTTATTTTTTCTTCATTGTTTTCCTATCTAATCGTGTCCCAAGATATCTTACATGTGGAAGAATCATGTCCAGTTATGTTGCATTGAACACAATAAAGATCATGTCTTCCTCCTTGGTAATATATACCCCCCTACCTCTATTATTCTTCCTTACATGTCCTCTTTACCACTTCTTCCTCTAGAAGAATGTTGTTCCTAATTCTTCTCTTTCTATGCAAGGAATACAAGTGTTTTAGAAGATTGAGCTCAATTGTCTTCTTCTTCCTAAAATATTTCTCTCTTTCAACAAACTTCTCCACAAGAGAGTGAAAGGAAATATCTTGAAGTTTTCCACTAACTTGTAATGACTCAAGATAATAGGAATACATGGGATACAATGCCTTGACAAAAGATGTGAGAGGAACATCTATTTTAACATTGGTGTATTTTATATCATGCATAATGGTTATTATTTTAGAGGATAAGGAAAGGGGGTCATCATCTTTCAATTCTAAATTGAACAATTTGATCATTAATTAGACTACTTCAAGCTTAGAGTGTGAGTCATATAAATATTTCAGCTTCTTTGAGGCTTCAAAAGCATTTGTAAATGGTGTAATATGACATCTCACTTACTCATTGACTGGTGCTGCAATGAAGGCATAGGATTTGTTGTTCTTTTTATCCCATATGGTGATATCTTTGTTAGAAGTGGGCTTTTCGGGAGGATTGCCTCCTTCTCCTTTACAAAATACTTTCCAAAGTTCATTAAAAATAAGGGTGTTCTTTATCTTCCAGACCCATTCATGGTAGTTATATTTGCTAGAAATAGCTACTCAAACTATAGAGATGAGTGAATGCATAATAAAATTCTTAATTGGGCCCTAAATAGTCACATTACTTGCAACAACAAAAAATATGATATAGGTCTGCAATAAAACTGATCGGCATACAACTTTGTCTTCAAAAAATAAACAAATAATGATGCAGCCTCTCATATTGACCAATACACATATACAAACTTATATGAACAAACACATATCATGCTTCAAATACTAATCATAAACCATCGAACTTATACATATGTGAAATTCACAAATTTCAACACAATCTAATGCTTAATTGAACCAACGCATCAACTATATGAACCAAAGCACATATATAAAACCACATATATGAACCAACACATATTAACCAAATGCATTGTTGGCTTGAGGGGCTTGGAAATAGGTTCAGAGTTAGTTGTGGTAACCAACAAAACCCTACACTGCCGGCCCGTTCGGAAACAACCTGCGTAGCACAGGCTGTAGTGTCACCTGAGGAAACAGTGGGGGATGCCATAACCAGGTTTCTATATGCAAAGGACTATGTGATGTGCTTATGCTACTTCTAGCACTTTATTCCAACCTTCATGAACCCTACCCCTTGAAACACATAAATTACAATAACTTACAGATAATAGATTCTAAATTTGCACTCATTGCTCTAAACATTCATAACATCAAGTAAACTAACAGATCTACCACTTTCAAACATCTATTAAGTAGTTTTCAAGGTAAATTCAGTAAACAGAGTGAATACACAATAAATGAAAAAGTAAAGATTGACACACAGATACACAAGTTATGCTCCAAAATAGCCTTTATTATGCTCAAATATTATGTTATAGACTCTTTCAACCCCGTGCACATAGCTGCAGGGGCCCCGCGCACTCAACTGTGGAGTTACCAAGGTCTCTGCGCACACAACTGTGGGAGCCTTCCCCTTCGCCTAAGTATAGGAAAACAGATTTATTATTCAAATCATTCACTTCATCATTAACTTACTTCTTATGACTCTCTATGACTCCTTTTTATATCATCTTCTATTACAATACCATGGTTTGCGAACCATGGGTGGGTCACAAAACAACTTAAATTATAACAAAATAAGGGGATTTGACCTTCCTAAAGCCCCTTTGGCTCCTATCGATCTTCGCGGTTTGCTCTTCAAAATGTGAACTAGACTTTACAATAATAAAAAAAATTATTTACAAAATTAACCCCATGGGACCCTGTCCCAACATGCCCCCAACACAAAGTCGTGACTCGTCCTCGGGTCACTCTGCTGGTGTCACCTTGATCTTTTCCTATAGACCACTGAGTTCCATCTTCAATAAATGAAGAGCTGTTGTCCCCTGCACAATGGCCTGAGGAACTTCATCAAACAATTTTTCAGTATTTGGACCTTCGACTGCAAGGCCCTTGGTTCTTTGTGTCTGCTGCATGGCCTTCAACTTGCTCTGCACTGACTGTGTTAACTGAATTGCTTCATCTACCCAAGGTTGCATCCTTGAAGATATGAGGGATTCCTCGTAGCTCATCAATATCTCTTGATGAGTTTGCCCTCCTGTAACCTAGTGAACCTTTGCATTGGTGCTAAGGTCTGCATTGTAGATCTAATCTCGTCGAACTGCCTCTGCTTCTCTCGTATTTCTGCTTCAAGTTTCTGCAAAGTTGGATCCTCCTACAGTGAGGTCCACATTTCCATGGCTTGTTCAAACAACTCAGTGGAACCCTTGACTGTAGCTTCTAGTGTAGCGATCTCTTCCTTAATAGTAGCCTCATGCTGCTCTCTGATTTATGGAGGAGTGGCTGGCTGCAGCTTAAGTTGGAGCTCAGATATCTGCAGCTGTAACTCAAATCAAACTTTGCCAATTTCCTCTTTCGACTCTTTCACTGTAGCAGCTAACTTCTGTATCTTTTCTATGGAGGTCACTTCTGCTGGAATCTAGAGCTCGGGAAGCTCACTATAGTTCTGTGCTATTGCTTCTTCTAGCTGTTGACTATGCACCATCACTTTTTCGCGTTCCTTAAGAGCTTGCGCCTTTTCATTGAACATCTGCTGGTTTTTGGTATTTACTTCATTGATGACCAACAATACATGTTGTTCTTGGACTCTAAGCTCATATGATACCCCTTGATGCAGCTCATGTAGTGTCTGAATAGGGAGTGCCACCAAGTTTAGACTCAATTCATTTAGGTGCAATAGGCGCGCCCTATCTTCTGATGTCTCAATGTGAAATGACCCTCTGGTAGGTGCACTGTGTGGAGGTCCATGGTGATTTCTGCTTCTAAAGCTATCCCGCTCGCTTATTTCAGGCTGGCTTGCTTTAGGCTCGCTTATCTAACGCTCGCTTGAAAAATGCCTGCCTGGACCTGCAATTCCCTCGGGCCTATTGCACCTTGTCTAGCATCTAATGGTATTGGTCCTCGATGTGGCTCCAAATAGTCCCTGTTGCATCCTGGACCACATCACCAATCACGTCTAGGTCCCCCTCCATGAGCACCAAAGGCGTCACGCTTTCCGATTTCTTTGAATTCTGCTTCTTACGCGGCCCTGTAGAACTCTGCTTCTGCCCCCTTTTGACAATGAAGGGGGACTCCAAGCCTACACCCCCTTCCTATTCACCCTCTACCTCCACCTCTTCATTAGTGCGATCCATGTTAGACTCGCCGAGATCAATAGTGGCTTGTGACGTAGTGGCATTTTTCTACTTGAACACTTCTATCTCTTTGGCAAAGACCCTTTCTTGTGTTGCGTCTTTCTCCTTTGTAGAAGCCTCCTTTTGTTGTGTGGCCTTTTCCTTGGTCGCGACCTTTTCCTTCATGGAAGCCTTATGTGCTTCCTTCTTCTTCTCTTTCATTGCTACTGTAGTTTTCTCTGCTTCACCTTCGACAACCTTACTGCTTCTTGCGCCCACATTAGTTGGGGTGAGCCAGTCGCTCGACCATTTACTGACAACCCCCAGAATGTCATCTTCAGTGACCAGGTATGGTAACTTGTGCCATGTGATTGTAGTATATTTCTTCATGCGGATATGCAGATTATGAAAATCTACCTTGAAGTTAGAAACATTGGTATATTGCGCATGCAAACTAGGTGATAACTGTGGTTGTTGGTTAATCACCATCCTCAACTTTGATTCAAACAGGACCCAAAATATTTTAGTCTCGATGACACGCTCCGGGTCCTTGGTTGCCCACAGTGAGAAGAAATTTGTGGCCTCGAGTAGATCTAGACCATGCTGAGGGAATTGACTTTCTTCTGGTGTCCTTCATGCCACCAACACGATTAACAAAAGAAGCCACGCGTAGTTGAACACGTTGACATCATCTTGGGCCTCTCTGAAATCCTCCAAAAAATCATGACATAAGTATTGGGCCCAGTTATATTGGACTCCTTTGGCGCACTGTGCAACCAAAGATACTATCGACGCTGACACTTCATCAACACAACACTTCCTCATGATTTTCCTGGCCAAAATTTGTGCAGCAAACTGCACTATGTCATCTGAGATGGAATGAATTAAATAACTGTGTGACTTCTTTACCTTACCAAAATCGCTCTTCATTTGGTCCACCAACTCCTTCTCCTGCGATTTTCCCACAAATGCATTAGCAGGGTCCACTCCTTAGTAAGGCAGCAATGTGATTCTGTGGATCAACATGTCAGTAATCGAGATGGGCCCTCCCAACCATAGGCACCCATCATGCACTAGAATTAATAATTGATGCACACAACTATATTAACGGTGTTGCGGCACCCACAACATGTTCAATAACCCCGCACACCTAACTCCAGCCACCCATTTCATTGGGTCAAGACACGTGACCTCTGATTCTTCATAATATACCTTCTTTAGGTACTTGCTCAGTTCTAGTTGTGGGAAATTTGCATGATCCCCTAGGTCCCAGTCCTCCATCTTCAAATATGGTATTTGGGCTAGCAGGTTGCCCTCAAAAAGTACGTTCTCTAGTAGCAATGGTGCGAAGACCATGAACTTCAATGAATCTAGATCTTTAGGAACCTTGGCTATAGATTTTCTTGGTGGTATATAAGGCGGTAGCCGAGTTATCATCTCAGCTTCCTCTGCATCAATCTCCTCAATCCCCATGGTGAGCTCTTCATTGTCTAAATCTAGGGGTTCCGTCGATTGCCTGGTTCTATCCATCTTCCCCTTTTGTCTAATCTCCATTGGATTTTTGTGCGGTGATTACCACACCAATGCTTGCTGGGGCTTCTTCTACTTCTTATCTCTGGTTGTTGAAGTAGACGTTTTAGGTCTCGGCGACCTATGCGTTGTAGTAGAAATGTGCTGCCTCAGGCTCAGGTTGAGTTGCAGTCAATATCTCGAGTAATATTTCACGCTACCAATTAGTTAAATTCATGAATCATTGCTGTAAAATATTCTCCTTAAGTATTTTCCAATCTTCTATGGACATACAATACTTCTTCTGGTGCAAGTGAAAGAACAAGAACTCAAGGAAATTTCTCAAGAAGAAAAGTGTTCGAATGTGGAGTGAGATGTTATATTTATAGCCCAATTTGAATGCAAATCCATCCGTTCCCTCCAAAACCTTATCATTAATGTGCATTTTGTAGCATATTTCCAAATATATGTGTCTTAAATTCTCCCCCCCTGCTCCCTTTAATGGAAAAATCACCAACCAATCAACTACAGTGCTTCCAACGATCACTTTTTGACTAGGTGGCATGGGACCCACCATTTTAGCACATCTCCTTCATCGCAACTCTCCCCTGCACCTTCCCTTGATTCATTGCACAACCCATTCACCTCACCCAACCATCCTTTTGGCAGTGTAGTTTATAGTCCCACACTCCCTTGCAATTTCCTAGAGTACTAAGACTATCCCACATCCATCTAGTCTTTGCGCAGGGGTAGGGTCACCCATGTACAACTTTAACCAACTCCCATTGACTTTTCTTGGAAACATCTCCCTGTTTAGCTTCACGAGCTGAACTATGCCTCAATCCATAATCTCCTTGATGATGTAGGGCCCCAACCAATGCATTTGGAACTTTCTCGGAAACTTCGTGAACTTACTATCATACAACAATACCAAATCACCACTCTTAAAGGTGCGTTGCTTAATATGGCTATCATGCCAAGCCTTTTTGTGATCCTTCTACACCTGTTGATGAAAATCAGCCAAGAAGTGATCTTCCTCCAACTCACCTAGTTGCACGAGGCATTATTCCATGGTATCCCAATCGTCCATGTCTGTAACTGTAGCAATCGAAAAACTTGGCACAATGTACTCCATCAGCATCACAAATACTTGTCCATAAACCAGTCTAAATGGTGTCTGTCCAGTCAACTTTTTATAGGTAGTTCTATATGCCCATAGAATTGCTGGTACACGCACATCCCAATGATTCTGCTTCACATTACAAACCTTTTTCAAAGCATTCTCTAGGATATTATTGAAGTCTTCCATTGTTTCGCTCGCTTGAGGGTGATATGACGTACTTTTCTAATGATGCATTTGTAACTCTTCAACCTAGGCAGAAATCGTTTCATTCAAGAAGTGCGAACCCCTATCACTCATCAAAATTTTAGGATAGACAAACCGAGACAAGATGTATTCAAAAATGAAATTCGCAGCTGTGGCCACGCTATAATCCTTCACGGGCTACACCTCAGCCCATCTGGTCAAGTATTCGGTCACTGTAATGATGTATCTTGCTCCGATCTTCTTTCTTAGTGGCTGAATTGGTCCTATGAAGTATATTGCCCATTTATTAAATGCTTGTAATGAAACCTGTGGGTTCAAAAGAAATTCATAACTTCGTGACGACCTTCCCATTCTTTGATAGAAATGGCATGCCCTACAATACTCCTTAGAATCCTTATGCACAGTCAGCCACTATAGCCCGCAATAACAGAGAAATCTACAACCCTGACCACCAAATCTTTCTTTTGCTGCATTGTATACCATTTAGGAGATGTACCCATAGACAAGAACTGGATTATGTCTGCAAAGTGTTCATTTGCAATGCACACAAAAAAGAGTTGTGCATCAGGAAATCCTTCATCCATATTTGTAGGTTCACCACTATTCTCAATTTGCAAGAGGTGATTTGGTCCAACATCTAGTCACCCTTACTTCACAATTACTTCAAATTCATACTATTGAAAGAGCAACAACCATCTACAAATCCCCCCCCACCCAACACAAGCTTGTTGACCAGGTACTTTAGAGAAAAAGGGTCTATGTACATTTTGAAGTTTGCACCCAACAAGTAGTGCCTGACGTCTAAAGTACATACACCATTACCAATCCTTCGTGCTGTATATTTGAATAATTATTCTCTGCCTTTGATAAATTCCTACTTGCAGATGCTATCAGATGGTCAAGATCACCTGCGCCTAGTTTGGTTAGCATAGCTCCTAATGCTATGCATGACGCATATAAATGTATGTGGAATTCCTTCTTCCTGTTTGGGAACACTAGAATAGGCATTGTGACCATTTTTTCCTTCAAGACATACAAAATATTCTAGAAATCACCGTCCCAACAAAATGTCGCATCCTTCTTCAGTAATCTCTCCATGGGCACAATGATCTGCGCATATGCTTTAATGAATTTATGATAATATCTTGTATGGACCAACATCACGCGTAGTTGTTTGACATTCTTTGGATGCTCCAAATTAATAATGATTGCAATTTTGGTAGGATCTATCATCAACCCCTGCTTACAGACAACATGGCCCAAAAGTATCCCATATGGTACACAAAATATGCACTTCTTCATATTAAGGGATATCTAATACTTTTGACAAGTATCCAACATGAGCCGAAGACTGATAACATGTCTCTTTACTAACCCAAACATTGTATAATCATTGAAGTAAACCTCCAAACACTTATGAATAAATTCTTTGAAAGTTGCAACTACCACCCTAGAGGAAATTGTAGGGGAATTCTTAATTCCAAAGGGCATAACCGTATACTGAAAAAAACCCCATTATGTAGCGAAGGTGGTCTTACTTCGATCCTTGAGCGCGATCTTGATCTGATGATACCCTGAAAACCCATCAGTAAATGAATAGGCTTCATGACCTCCAACATTCTCGAATACTTCATCTGTGAATGGCGTAGGAAATGATTCATAGACAAAAGCATCATTTAATTTTCTTATGTCTACACATATCTGAGTTTTTCCCTTCATCTTATTTTCCTGAACCACCATAGGACTAACCTAGTCTGGTTCCTCGACAAACTTAATAATCCCGGCTACAAGCATCTTATCCAATTCTTTGCGCACTTTTTTGTTGTACTTACGATTCAACCGGTATGGGTGCTACTTCACGGGCTTCGAAACTAGATTTTGAGTGATCTTCATGACACCCAGATCACCTACTATCCATTTAAGATCAAAGAACTTGGTGGGAAACAAGTCCTTATACTCCCGCAATAACTGCGTGGATTTTTCCACTATGTCTTCATCCCAGTAATCACCTATATTTGCGAACTTCGGCTACGCTTCTAATCCAATATTCATCTTCTTAGTATTCAAGGGTTTTGAGATATCAAGAACTTCCGTCTTAGGTCCTGCGACTTTGCACTGTCCTTCTGACTCAAGAATATTGATGTTCCTAGGACCTTCCTCGCCTTCCTTTGTAGTCACATTGTAGCATTCGAGTGCATGGCATAGCTATGTACTCCAGTCTGGTCGTACCCACGTGACAAGTTCTTCTGACACTATAAATATTTCAGCTTTGATCTCATGTAATGCTTCGTCAATACACTCAAATCCATCTTCAAAGATGAAAGTTAGCAGAAAACTTTCCTTCAAAACATCCCACTCTGTAGTCCTATGTTGTAGCTATGTATCTAGATACCAGTTCATCAGAATTGTATCCAAAGTGTGATAGAATATGTGAACCCATTATGGCTGAGGTTCTTCTCCCCATGCTTTCGTTCATCAAGCTAGATGCTCATGCAAATCATCCTTTCCTGTATATTTCTTTGTAATGCGAGTATTGGCAAACCCAAACTGCAACTTCATCATCCGTTGATATTCCTTCCAGTCTGCAAAGATGTTCCTATGTGTACCCCACCATCTAATAGGTGTAGCTCTCATCACGATGTCTAATTCCTAGAACCAATGTTCCTCTAGTACATCCCTTTCAAATTTATCTAGAAATAAATTGACATCTTCTACAACATCATAATACGGTAAGTTGTGTACCTCAGTGGATATACATCAAAGCAACTTAGTGAGCCTGTTGCATTGCAACAACGATACCTCATGTAATTTGTTCTACTGGTTCTCAAGCTCCTCATCGAAATTTGAATTGTAGGAGTTGTCCTTCTCCCAAGTAATTCACCCATCCGCTGTAGGGTTAATCCAATCCTCATCCCATGAAGCAAGCTTATAGATATGCTCAATATCTTCCTCCTCATAATAATCTTTGGCTGGTTCAGTATATCATGCACCCTCGGCCAAATCTAATGGAACAATAACCCTCAGTTCCTTCTTCTCAAATATCATGTTGTGCTTCTAGAGGTTGATGACTGCGTTCATATCAAATTCCTAATCAATTCAAAGCAACATTGGGTATGGGTTACTATCATCCACTATTTCAATCACTTCAGAATCAACTATGGCATGCATCCCTTCAATATCCGTAGTCACTTAATGTAGGCGCCCCATAGGAATAAGCTTTTGTTGATTCACCATTCTTAGCTAGATCAGGGACCACTATACTGCTAGTCCTCCCATTCTTTCCCAGGGTTGCTTTGGCAAAACATTTGCATCAGATCCCAAATCAAGGATCACTTGGTCCATTTCAAATTCTCTAATCTGGGCAGTTAGTCTCATTTCATGCCCAATCCTTTTCTTATCCTTGTCTACTTTTTGTACTGTGCGTTGTTTAGGCAATGACTTACCCTTACCAGCGTAGTTATCTATCAATTCTTGCAATCCCTCTACTACTTTTTGGTCTCTTAGGAGCTTCACGCAGGTTTGTAAGAAATATGTCAACAATAAGTGATATGTTTCTTGCACATTACTGATTTTTGTAGGCTTCTCTGTACATGTATTATGAGCCTTTGATGTAGAAGCCCATGAGTCTGCGAAGCTCCTCTTTGCCTCCACAAAAAATTCCTTTACTTTATTAACATTGAATCCAGACTCCTTGTCAGCAGCCTTGAGTACTGATACATTTTCTTCTAGTTGTTTTCCCTTATCCTCCCTGGTAGCTATACCACTCCACATAACAGTATTAACACTTGGCCCATCTTCATGCGGTTCTGACCTCATCAGCTGGATGTTTCATGTAGGCTGCTGGGTCTGCGTCTTATTTTCTTGCATCTTCGTGATGAGCATGGGACAATCTTCTAAGACATGATCAAACTGTTGACAATATTGACATGAGGGGTGCGTTGGATTATGAGAATCTCGTGCGAAGTGACCTGGTCCTCCACAATTGTAATAGATGATCTGGCCTCGGCCTCTTCCATCTCCTCCTCCTCGTCCTCTTCCTCATCCCTGGAATCCTTTACACACTGCATTTGTGCCTTGATCCTGCTGAGGACGTGCCTCCATCTATACTCTATATGTTGGTGTTATGTCCATCATCAATTCATAACTTCGACAATTGCGCTTATCATTCCCCACAGACTTACAAAAATTATAGAACAATATTTGTGGAGTCTGCACAAAATTCTGCAGCAAATGATAATTTTCCGTCATATGTTTTCTCGTAATCTGACAAATAGCGCACCATGGTACCACACCTGTACTTGGACCAGCAATAGTTTCAAGCTTCAGGGGAACAAGACCTCCTCCAACTAGATAATTCTGATACACCGAGCAATGATCCTTGTCATGACCATGTCCTTTACAATTTAAATGCCCTACTTCTACGCGAACCTCATTCTAGACTTATTTTCCTTTATTGAGGCTCTGCAACTCCATATGCAGGCTAGCCAATTGGAACTGAATCTGTTGTACTCCCAAATCCGTATCCTAGGTAGTTGGGGCTTCCAACTTCATAGCAATCTCTAATTTCTCAGCATGAATTCCAATATTTTGCTGTGATAGTGGTAATCTTAAATGGGGTAATGGTGAGGCAATATACTAATCCTTGTGTTATTCATCTGTGATTTGCATATTAGCCTAATGCAGTAGGCACTTCAACCTTTGATTGAAATCCCATGCAGACTCATTTACCTTATGCTGGATCTCTTTGACCTATGTTACTGACTAGGCTTACGATTTAGGCTTCTTGAGTTCATTATTTAGTGCATACTACGTATCCTTCGGCATTGTAGCTGGATGAGTCAAACAATACTTAATATACCAACTAAGTGCTCTATCTTGCAATGCTGTGACTAGCTGTGCTTTCTTCTGTCATCATCCCCTATTTGATATGACTTCCACACAACGTTTTCTACGAATGAAAATTGTTCAGGGTATTTTGTACCTAGACCCTTGAATATGGATATCTTCATAGTGTTCACCATATTGAATAGTGGAGGTGGAGGTGGAGGTGGGGTGGAGGTGTAGGTGTGTGAGGTGGAGGTGATGGCGGAGGTGGAGTGGATGGATGTGATATCCCCATGAAACCCTGATTTACCGTCTGTGGTGCACCTTGAAGCATTTTCAGAATACTACTTTCTTCGTCACTATTAGATGATCCCAACAATGGACTGTATTCAAAACCTGAATCTAGATTTCTTCTAAATGGCTTTGCATTTCACGTAGCTCCCATAAAATCTCAACTAAACATCAATTCAATGGCATAACCTGTTTCACACACAATAACATTTTAATCCAAGTTTTTTGGGACTTTAGATACTTACCTCTTGGTCCTTTGAAAAGCTTGCATTCAACTTCACTATACTTGACAAATGTTTCGATTGTGAACTCAGTAATGAATCCACCCAAAATACTATCAATCCAATAATCGACAAACCTCGTGATCTTATTTTCTGAACCTTCCAGATGCCTCACTAGCTCTGGAGTTTGTTAGCCTCCTGTTGCAGCAGGTTACTCATATTTCATGATGGACATTTTTACAGGCCAAATATGTCATACTTTGCATGCTGCAATGCTCCATATTTTCTAACAGTCACCAAAGAAAGAGGCCATGAAAGAATGCTACTCAAAGTTCATCTGCTGCATTCCAATTTTGAAGAGTTATTTCATTTTTGTACAATTTTCAGTTGAAGGGAGGTCCAAACAGCTCAATCTTGGTCTCCCTAGGTTTCAATTTCTTGTTCTAGAATATAGAGAATGAATAATCTGTCCAAACAGCTTAATCTTAGAAGATTCTTAGATAGGTAGAGAATCAAAGGAGCCCAACTGCTTAATCTGGGTCCTTGGAAGAAATAAGTGTAGATGTAGATAGGAAGACATCAAAAGAAAAATTTGAAAAGCTGGGTGTGCAAGTCCAAGTGCACCCAAACCAAAAAGAAGAAAAAATGTTAGGTAAGTAGTCTGGGTAGGTAATTTTGAGGTTGCAGAATGTTGATTTGTGATTAATTCCACATTTTCGAATATTAAACTCATATAGATCAGCAGGCAGTTCCCATATGGAGGAGCTCAAATAAGGCATAACTAACTTCCCCTTCTTCTTCTCCCCTAATTCATTTGTTAATTTCCCCAAAAGAGGTCAAGATCTAC
>APFE031152125.1:99204-109299 GCA_000404065.3 Pinus taeda
ATAGGGTTTTTTTTTTTTTTTTTTTTCATTTATAGGTTATGTTAATTCAGTTCTTGTTATAATTTTAATAATCACTATTACAGATTCTTGCTAATATATTTCCATCATTTTTGGTTAAACTAGCTTACAGAGAATCTAATATAGATTTCTCATGTGTCAACATAGTTACTCCTGGATAGATCCCTACTAACTGTGTGCTACTATTCAATTAATATTATAGATTTATAATTCTCTATTGATACATAATATTAGTTGGTTGTTGTTACAACTAAGTCAACGTGGTATTAAGTTGATGTGTTGATTTTATTTATGATTTTTAGCACAAGGTTTGATGGTTGTGTGTGGTTTTGGTTGAATTATTTTGTGTAAGGGTTGATTTCAAGGAGTTTTTTTCTATTTCCTGTAAGAGTAATCTTTATGAATGAGTGTTATTTTATTCTCCAAGTGTGGTTTCCATTTACAACATTGTGTGTAGTGAGTTATATTATGCAAATGGGGGTTTGACAGTGTGTATTTTGTGAGTTGATTTATATTCCTACAAGGTGTGAGAGTTACAACAACTTTAATTAATTGTGTTATAGTTCTTATAGAAGAAAGATTTGTATTAGGAATTAGCCAATGCTAGTTAACAATTATTTCCCGCATATGCTTTGCA
The DNA here is from genome assembly GCA_000404065.3 of Pinus taeda. Classification (NCBI taxonomy): domain Eukaryota; kingdom Viridiplantae; phylum Streptophyta; class Pinopsida; order Pinales; family Pinaceae; genus Pinus; species Pinus taeda. The sequence continues at coordinate 99,860 of APFE031152125.1, forward strand.
CGATAACCTTGAAATTAACAAAATTACCCTGGTTTATAATCTGTGTATGAGAAAATTGACTTATTTTATTAAGACAATTTATTTTCCAAACATTTTGGCATCATTTCCATGTAGGTTATTGAGCGCGCAAAATAATAACTAGCATTTTCTCTTTTTATAGATCCATTGTTGAATAGAGTGCATTAGAAGTGCTCCTGAATCTTACATGATAGGGCGGTAAGATGAGAGGTAAGAACCTACACATCACTTCATAGACTAAGACAGGTTCAACCTCATAAAGTGTTAGGACACATAGGTTGCATTTTATACAATTAGTTTTTGTTCTAGTAAATTTTTTATCCCTCATGCACTAATCCATTTGATGATAGAATATACCAGCTAGCCGAAGAAGTTCGTTGAAGGAAGAAATGATACTTCCAGGAATCTACTAATGAGAAATTTGATAGGACTATCAAGGAGCATAACCTTAGCACAATATTCTTCTGCTGAGATACAATAATAAACCAATGGAGACGTCATAAGTGTAGAAATCAATAATTTGTTTGAAATTTTAAAATTAATATCATTAGTTAATTTCCTTCGCAATTGGATATTTTGTAGGAAAAACATAAGCAGGTTGAAGTTACAAAAACACTACCCATATTCTGCTCCAACTATAGGAAGAAGCACTAGCTCAGAGAATTTCCACTTAACAGTCAGTAATTCTATGGAATTTGTGAGCATGATCACTCAACTTGTTTGCATTGTTGCCATTGATGGCAAAGGAGAAAAAAATAAGCATTACATATGTGATGGAAATGGAATAGCAACAAAGGAAAAGGGGCAACAACAAAGGAAAAGGCGCAACAACAAGGCAAAGGGGCAATAGGAGCAACAAAGGCAAGATAAGTCTTCCAGCAAAGAAGTTGAAACAAGGCATGTTTGATATGTCGGAACAAGAGTAAGGGTGATGGAAAAGGAGCATCAAATTAAAATGGAAAATGTTTTTTATTTGGTTCTTCAAGATGATATTGATGCTTTTGTGACAATGTTTGCAGAAATGTTGCAGAGATCGACTTTGAAGAAGATGTTGTTGCAGAGATTCAATACAAGACAAAAGCATGATCATTGTTGATGCAAGGCAAAGACAAAGGAAATAATCCATGAGAGACAAGGAAAGGAAGTTGAGGCATTAGCATGAAGAAGTAGAGATACAAGATGTTTTAGAAAAAATATATGGCTTTGGAAAGTGATGCATTATTTTCATATGTTGTGTGAATATTGCCTGCATTGGAGAGTGCTTGCATTATGTGAATGTGTTATGATGTTATAACGTGTTTCTTGCATACGTTGGAATTATGTTGATATTAGTGTACTTAATAATATAGATGGTTCAAAATAATATTTGAGCACTTGCTTGTGTGCTTATATTTAAAATATGAAGAGTTTGGAAATGAATGAATGGAAGGAAAAGAGCCACCAACAAACTATCTTTATAAAATATGTGATTTTGGAAGGTAGATCGAGGTTAGAGAATTAGAAAATGTGTGCGAGTTGATTGAGGTGTTATGCATTGGTTACCTGGCACATATGAATCCTATGTGAAGCAGATTTGAAAGTAAGAAGAGGCAAAGATGAAAGACGAAGTTGTGAAAAGTTGATGACCAAGTAAACCAACACATTTTTGTTTCTTGTTTGCATCAAGGGATTGTAGTCTCCTTCCAAGTAGTGTCTTGATACATATTAGGTTGGATCCTATTAAGGTAGGAGCCTCCTATGGGTTATAGCCTACAAAAAATATATGGGAGTTGGATCTTCCTTGCATGTTTCATCTTGCAGAAAATTAAGGTAGCAACCTTCTATAGGTTGGATCCTATATAAAATTAGATCCAATAAGGGAGTAGGAGCTTGCCTTTGCATCACAACAATAAAAAATCATGGTTTTCTCCCTTTATGGGTTTTCACTTATATATGGTGTCCATATGTGTTGTTATTATGTGTTTATGTGATGTTTTGGTTTGCTTATTACTTGTTGTTCACATATTTAATTTGTTGTTCATTATTGATTAAGTTCATCATTTAATGTTTCAGTTAATGAGTTTAAAGAGAAGAATTTTAATGTACATGGATAGAATAAACTGATTCACCCCCCTTCTCAGTTTACTCAAGTTTTCATCAATTGGTGTCATAGCAGGTTCCTTTGGTGTAAGCCTAATAGTTTTCTGGTAGATTTAGTTGAATCATGGATTGTCAAAGTGTACCTATGAATGGAGAGAAAAGGTTAAAACATAACTAATAACTTATGGACCTCGTGTATGGAAGCTTGTATGTGATGGTCACTGCAAAGACTCTCCCTCTATGCAAGAACAACAATGGAATTCTAAGGAAAACTGTGTTATGTTTAATAATCTTTATAATAAGGATCTTGATTCAGTAATACACTTAAAATCTGCAAGAGAAATCTGGGATAGAATGTAGCTCATGCATGAAAGAGACACTAGTAGTTGCACTGTCGAAAAGGAGAAGAAAAAGAGAAAGAAGAAAAAGTTTCGTCAAAATGAAAATGTTAAATCAAATGAGACCTGTTTTGCATCTAATTCTCGTGAAGGAATGTTCGTTGAAGAACAAACCGAACTTGACACAGCCTTGGATGAAAGAGAATGATTGAAGAATGAGAGTAGATACTATAAGAAACTGTTGCACATATGTGATGAAAGAGAACATAAATTCAAGGACGAAATTGTAAGCCTGAAGACATAGCTTGAAGAGGCAAGAAGAGTATAGGGGATTATGAATAATCAACTAAAGGAGAAAGAGGTACAGTGTGAAAGATTAGAGGTTGAGATTGTTTCATCTAGAAGGGAGTTGGTTGAAAAGAACATATTATACATAAGGCTAGAAGAAGATAATATCTCCATGAAGGACTCAGAAAAATCATCTATTCAAGAGGACACCAGAATCTTGAAAATGCATGTAGAAGAAGGGACAAGTAGTGTGATTAAAAAGGAGACAAACAAAGAAAAGGAACAAAATTAAAATGAAAAGAATAAGTCAATGAAAATATTCTTTGCAAAAAGGACATTTTATTATGGAGATGAACTAAGAAAATTCGAAAGCTCTCAAATGAGATTCTTTTCTCCTGTGAGAAATATCACATGTTTTTCTTGTCATGAACCTAGACATCTTGCAATAGAATGTAAAAGAAATCATATCATAACCAATAAACAAAAGATGCAACAAATAAGAAGATTTCCTCAAGCAATAAAACAAAGAAGACATACATTCACTAGGTACACAAATAATTTTTCTTGTTATTGTTATTTGTGTTATGGATTTGGACATAAAGCAGTTGAATACAAAATGTATGAAGAGAAAAGTAAAAGTGACTCAAGAAAACACACACCATTTTCTCCATTTATTGGCCATATAAAATGCTACTTGTGTAACAATCTTGGCTATATGGCAAAAGACTACAAGATAATATATACCTTAAAGGGTTCTAGACATAAAAAAAATAAACTCCAAGCAGACCAAAAAATGAGCCCAAAGGAAATGTAGACAACAACATAAGACAACCAAGGTATGGAAGAGGAAGAAAAGGGAGCAACTTGAGACCTCAATAGAAAATTTAAATCATCATAGCTTCAGGGGAGGCAGCTCAAGAAAGAAAAATAAGAATTCAATCAGTGTTAGAGGAGCAACAACATCTCAATGGGAGAACAATGTTATCAAGATTCATTGGAGATGTGGAAATAAAGAGAATGTTAGTAGAAACCACTTAAAGAAAATATGAATGGAGAGAAAAGTTAGATTTAAAGTGAAAAGCAACTTCCAACACTAATATATTTTTCTATGCAGAGAAAGGATTTGAAGATCTTGTGCATTTTTATATCTAAGGAGCACAAATTACCAATGATCAAGTCAACTGAAATGAATTGTTTGACTCCCAAGATCAGAGACAATAAGAAACTATATGATGATAAAAATATTAAATATGTAGGAAAAGAAAATGAAAACCTTATAAAGGAGGAAGAATATCTTGAATTAGAATTGTCTTTGAGAGTTAGTATACTAGAAGGAATAGAGGAAAATTTAAATGATTTGAAAGATAAAAACTGAATGTTGCCTAGAAAGTTATATGTTTGATGTCAAAATCATAAGGTTTAGGTTGAACCCCTCAAAGAATCAATTTGTGTCTTGCAAGACCAGAATAAAGCATTGTCATATGAATTTTTATGGTCTTGAAAGAAAATAAACATGCTTGAAATGAGGCCGAGTGAAGTAAAAAAAGAGAATAGACATTCACAAAATGAAATAGAAAACTTAAGAACATGGGAGACACAAAAATCTAGCTATATTTCAAGAGTTGAGAATGAGGGAGGTGGTGTTGGTTAGTTTTTTTGGAGAGAATTGAAATAGAATTTGGTACACCAATGAGCCATTGGAAGATGCATGGATTATTCTGCATACATACCTCCCAAATGCGATTGAGTGTTTGAAAATAGTGAATGCAAGGAACTTTCTTCTAGGGCTCTATGGATTTATTGAATATGCTCTAGAGGACGATGACAAGATGTTAGAAAAATATGAACCGCAATAGGAATTTCATCTACACCATACCCCAAAAGCTTTCTTGTATTGGAGTGGCACTAGTGAGAATCCTATGGAAAACAAAAATATACATATATTTAAAATGTCAGTCGTAGCAAAGAGAAGAATGGAAAAGATTATCAACAGATCCGGACTTGCGATAAAACTTACAATCGTCAGCACTGGAAATGGATGCAGAACATCAACCTGATTGAAATCCTAAATTTAAATAAGTGAAGGGTGATTCTCCTCAAAGAAACCCAAGGTGAAAAGGTTCTTAACATTCATCTTTTTGAAGAGGTGAACAAATTGAAGATAAGGGGAAAATTACAAAGAGATTAAATAAAGGATATTTGAAATCATAACGAAATAAATAAATTCTTGAAGATAATTTACAGTGTAATGGTTGCATGGACAGGTGAACAAAGGCTTTACAAACTCAGACTATCTATGTAGAGGCATACCGACAGAATTTAGGCAGAAAAATATGGGGTGAAATTTCTAGAAATGAAATACCAATGATATAAATCAATTGAAAATATAATGAATTAGCAGGAGTCTGGCATGATAGTAGAATCAATATGCATTCAAAAAATAATTCATTACATAAAATGGGAAATTGAATAATGTGTTGAATAATGCAGTGGTAACATTACACTGCATGACAGAGTAACACATGCCACCACATGCCAGATTAACACAAACCAGTGATATAAAGACAAAGATATAGGGACGTAGTAGAGATATTTGAGACATAGAGACATTATTGCATAGATGTGCATTGAATTAATTCTACATTCCCTGCACTAAAATAAGTCTATTCGTTAGATGGATAGATGGTTATCATATGGCATGCATTATTACTTCTCAGTATGTTGCATATGAATTAGGGTTTTGATGTGTTGGTGTTGGTGGTGATATTTTATTGTATTGCATCATATCAAAAGTTATATGTTGTGTGTTGGTGGAAATAATGTTCATATATATTGTGTAATGGTTATATTAGCATATTTCTCATCGTTGAGGTACAAATATGAGGTTGGAACTATATTGATGACAAAACAAAAGAAAGCACAATATTTTGACATGCAACGTCAAACTCAGGATATTGAACGTGGTATTGTGCAATAATTCATATATTAGACGTGGAAAATATGTTGTGTTATTAAGATATATTGGAGTACTCTATTAATATTATTTATTGCTAATCAATGAGGATTGATCATGCTATCGTTGATTTCGTGGAACGCTCATGCCCTAGGCATATACCAATGTTGATGGTGTGTTGGCAGATAATTGGCACATCTACTAGTTGCAAACAATATATCTCCTACATGCTGCTTAATATAATTTTATATGGGCTGGGTTATTATGGTGTGACTACTACAGATGGGTTCAACTATTAATTTATATATGGCTTGTTGGTGCCATATTGGCATTACGTATGAATAATGTTACATTCAATTGATATAAGTGGGAGAATTATAATCATTGAAATGTCTGGATGTTAAGTTATATAATGTGTGTTTATTGTACACAAGCTTCAAGCAACCATTCCAATGGCCCTCCAAAACTATTCGACAACTATCCCTTGAAATTACTGTGTAGGGTATTCAAAAAGTAGCAGAGCCAATGTTGAATATTTGGGGCTGGTGCCATCAATCCCATTGGAAGCGTAAGGAATCTTGATCCTACTTCTGCCAGGATGATATCCTCCACTTCTGAGGCCAATTTCATGCTTCTTCATCTGCCTTCACCCTTTCCCTTGTGTTGTCCCCTGTCTCATGGAGAGCACATTGTTTTGTACCCCTGCCCCTGCCAAGCCACCATATGATAACCATAACAAGAAAGAAAGAACAAGAATATATTATGCATGTGATAGTATCTTTTGTTGGTGTAAGTAATTAAATTATTTCCTACGGATTATCTTAACCCCAACCCCTACAACCCCTTTAATGTTGAATGTTGAGGCCAGGAAGAAGTAAAGAGCATCATAAAGTACATAGTTCCCGTTGCAGGTGTATTTTATTGTATAATGGTCACATGTAAAGATGGTGATCTTATTATCCGCGAAATCTCCTTGGCCATCTAAGTGGTGCCAAATTTCCCTAAGACTATAATTGTGTTTCAAGGTATAATGACGCTACTTCTTGACCCCAAGGCATTCCAAGACGCCATTAACATAATCGTTGACAAATACAAGGACAAGGAAATTTCAATTACGGTGGAAATATAAGCTAGAGGCTTCCTTTTTGATCCTCCAATTGCATTAGTAATAGGTGTCAAATTTGTTCTAATGAATAAACCAAGGAAATTTCTAGGTGAGGTCATTATTGAGGAGTATGTTTTAGAGTATGGTGTAGATCAATGTGAGATGCATGTTGGGGTAGTCCATCCTAATAAATGAGCCCTTATTTTTGATGATCTGATTGTGACGGGGGGGACGTTATGCTCAACGATCAAGTTATTAGAGCGTGATGGTGCTGAGGTGGTAGAATGTGCATGTGTCATTGAGTTTCTTGAATTAAAGGGTTGGGAAAAATTGGATGGAAAGGAAATCTACATTTTAGTAGAGTCTCGCTAATAGGCAGTGCATGACAAAAATTTGGTGCTTGATGGAGCTAGTGAAAAAATGTTTAATGTCACTGTTGTGAGTTTGATCCTCCAACAACACTGACAACAGAGAACAACACATTTACCTATGGCTTAATCTCACAAAACATTTCCATATTATTTTTTATGGAACCACAACCAAGATGTATTCCCTATAGATAGTGGGCACGTTGCTGGACCTCCACCGACTTGAACACAATCAAAATGCAAATTAGAAAGATACTAGCCAATGCAGCGGCAATATTGATCCTCCAATACTTGGGTATAGAGAACCATCCTCTAGTTAAACTCCATACAATATGTTGTGAAGTTCAATAGAAATATCAGAAACATTATTGACATGGCCTCTGTGACCTCCACCCATTTTTATCAACAGCAACAATGATGAAGGGTATACAAGTTTGATTGGGATTGCCTCTCTAAAAGTTGCAAGGAATATTCCAACACAACCCTAGGAAATGATGACCATATAACATAAGTTGACCGTGAGAGAAATTACCTGATACATATTTCTAGTCTTGGGTCGAGCCACTTGGCTGTAGCTGCTCACAAATGATTCCAACCTGGATGTAAAATAACCCTCACTACAGACTCGTTCAACTCCAACTACAACTTGCTTGCACTATTGGTAACACTTATGGACACTTTAGATGAGGATGCTTGATCAGGTGCTCAAAAATCAAAGTTGTCATAATGGTATGGAACCTGAACGAACACATAGTTCTCATCATCCTGAATCTGACGCAACTCATTTCAATTGAAACAAACACTGTATGGCTTCAAAAACGTGTTCTATTCACATTGGTAAACAAATAAATTAAAAAAAAAGGGACAGGCCAGTTAGTAGTCCGTATTGTTGACTAGGCTTCCCAGTTGCCGCTAACTGTGCAGCTGAGGTGGCATCGTAATATCATCAGTGAATGGTTGAGTGCCATGTGGCACGTTCGTACATGCATGAGTTGGCAGGATGTTATTGGTTGAAGGCTATACAGGTGGACCAATGCAAGGGTGACACGTGGTAAACCCAGAGGTTTCCACGTGCCCTCTCAAAGGTCGAATAATATTTTATGAGGGGAGGTCGGGGTTGAACCCGCAACCTCACCCACAACAACACCAAGCTTTACCGCCATGCCCACTGGTTGGTTCTTGACTAACATATCGCAGGCAGGTCAATGTTAAAGAATCGGCCCTAGAGCAAGCCAAGGTGTGATGCGATAATCACAATCACACATCGCAACAGGGAAGGCATTAAATAATCAGCCCCCAGAAAGATCAGGGTAGCGATGCAATCACACATCACAAAAGGAACGACACTATAGAAATCGGCCCCCATATACCAGGTTGCGATGCGATATCACAATCACATATTGCACATTGCCTTGCCTGATATATGTTACCCCCGGGCTCTGCCGATTGCGATTTGTGATTAATCCAGATGTGATAAGATTATGGGATGCAGTTGATATTTCCATTAGGTCCATCATTTATCGCAATTGCATGTCGCCCCATGTTTTTCACAAACCATAAGACCTGCTGGTTCTCGCCGATTGTGATTTGCGATGGAGCTATCGATGCTAATAGTTTATGACCGAAACTATCACCTTAACCGCCAGACCTAACCACCTTGCATATTGTTATTGGGAAAACTAGTGTCCATTCAGAGCTACTAGTCCCACTAAGATGGGTACCTATCTTAGAAACAAACAAACTAAAGTCACTTGTGTTTTCCTTTATGAGAGATAGATGAGAGAGAAGTAGAGAGTACCAACCTCAGTCTTTCGCTTGGCTCCTTGCTTGTTTCCTCTCCCCTTTGACAGAACTTTACCACTCTCTCCTCACTTGTCTCGCTTCATAGAACACTTGTAGAGTCAAAGCAGCATAATACCATCAAAGCATAGAGATCTATAACCATTAACAATATAGGATCAAATGTATATCAACCATACAAATGCATATATCAATACAAGATTAAGAAATATACAAGAATATGGAGGAAAAATCTAATAACTTTATTGATAGAAATAGTAGAAGAGAGGATTACAACCCATTGGTCTGACCCAACACCATCCTCCCAGCATGAAAGCCCTCTTCACCTCATGAAAAGCTAGATCACCCAACACTATGATGTTTCATAGAGAAACTAGCAACATTTTCTTACAAAATACAAGATTCCAGCCTTTGGATCTCTAGGATGAGGGATCCATATATAGATATTTGCAGGTGGGTGAGTCAGCTTTTGGGATTTTGATTAGTGTCAT
>APFE031152125.1:136830-270572 GCA_000404065.3 Pinus taeda
GTGGGAGTATTGAGCAGGTTTATGTCAAAACTAGGGAAGGAGCATTGGACAACAATGAAGTGGGTTTTCAGGTATTTGCGTGGCACTAGTGATTATGGTTTGTGCTACCAAGGAAGATTAGGATTGGACAGAGTTCTGGATATCTATGGTTTTGTTGATGTGGACTGGGATGGAGATCTGTATCAGAGAAGATCTACAAATGGGTATGTGTTTAACCTATTTGGAGGTACAGTCAGTTGGATGAGTAAGAAACAATCTGTAGTGGCACTATCAACTACAGAGGCATAATACATGGAAACCACTCTTGCAAGCAAGGAAGCAGTTTGGTTACAGAGGTTGTGTTCAAGTATAGGGTTAGTACAGGGAGCTATAAGGATAGACTATGACAGCCAAAGTGCAATTTTCTTGGCAAAGAACCCTGCATATCATTCAAAGACAAAGCACATTGATGTTCAATATCACTTTATGAGGGATATGATAGAAGACAAAAAGGTGTTGTTGGTAAAGGTGGACATTTTGAAGAATACTGCAGATGCATTGACAAAATCTATGAGTTCTGAGAAGTTCTCTTGATGTAGAGAAACAATGGGTGTTGCAGGGCTGGATAAATGACTAAGCTCTCTTGTGGCCCCCTATGGAAAGAAAACAAGTGGGAGAATGTTGGGTTGTGTTATATTCTTTCCACGGCTAACCCACGTAGTTAACTAAGGGGTTAGAAGGGGGCAGAGGCCCCCCTTCGTTGCGATAATTGCACAGCGGGGGGAGTCACAGGGGGTTTGAGGGGTGCAGGTAACCACACTCTATGGGGTCCGAGGTAGTGCCTCAGAAAATTTTGGTTTTGGACCCTATATTAGGTTGGGAAGACCTACCTATGGTTTTGTGCATGTTTTTTGCACTTGGTTTTGGATGCGATGGTTTTCAGTCCATGGTTTTGGACGCGATGGTTTTCAGTCCATGGTATTGGATGCTTCGGCATGTATAAATATGTATTGTAACATTGAAAAGAACATAATGAAAAATCAAGCTTGTAGTCCTGGTTTTAGGATCCAGAGGAAAATCTCAGTGTATATGTGTTATGCTCTCACATTGTTTATTTTCTATGTTTTAGAATTCGTATGCAGGTAATTTATGTATGGGGTTAAAACCTTCAAGCAAATGATCTTACTCCTTATTTTGAAGTACTTGGAAACCTTTAATGTGAGAGTACTTACACAATAAGTAAAGTAAAAGAAGTTGTGGGGTCCATTATAGAATTTTCTAAAACACCAAATATGTTCTAGTGCAACTTACTTGATATGTCTGTTGTGGCACGACTAAAGAGAGATGAAAAGTATTCATTGGTATACCGCTTGTTACAAAATTTTCCTTACTCATTATTGAAAATCTATGGTCTCATCCATGAAGATTGCATAACAAAATTCTGGTTAATGTTTGTTGTTGATCTTGCTTCCAAAGGATCCAGAGAAATGGTGGAGATGTGGGGTTATAGTTGATAGGGTGGAATTCTGAATTGTTTGAGCAATCATTTTAGATTCTAAAATGGATTTGAGGAATGACATTGATTGTCATCCTTCATTACAACTTAGTTCTCTGCAAATGTGCATATACTAGTGAAAGAAGTTTAAAATTCATCATGAGGATTGATTATGTTGCAACTCTAAATATTTATCAAAAAGAGGAGAGCGTATACGAAGAACAAAAAGAAAAATAAAAATTGAACAGTTTATATAGGAAAAGATTTTTCCTCACACTTTAAACCCATTCCATTGATGTCAAAGGGGGAGGTAAGTAGAGGTATGGATAATATTTTTTTAGGACAAAAGGAAGAGGAAAATTTTGTTGCCATTAATGCCAAAGGGGGAGATTTTTGGCACTGTTGTCATTGATGGAAAATGAGAAACAAAAGAAGCAGTAAATATGTGATGGAAAAGGAGTAGCATCTAAGGAAAAGGAGCACCAACAAAGGCAAAGGAGAAACAAGAAAAGCAAAGGCAAGATAAGCCTTCCAGCAAAGAAGTTGCACCAAGGCATGTTTGATATGCAAGAACAAGAGAAATGGTGATGGAAAATGTTTTTGATTATGTTGCTTTAAGATGATATTAATGCTTTTGTGAGAATGTTTGCAGAAATGTTGCAGAGATCAAATTTGAAGAAGATGTTGCTACAAAGATGTAAGACAAGACAAAATCATGATCATTGTTGTGATGCTAAGGCAAAGACAAAGGCAATACTCCATGATAGACAAGACAGGGTAGTTGAGGCATTGGGATGAGGAAGTAGAGATACAAGATGTTGTAGAAAAAATATATGGCTTTGGAGAGTGATGCATTATTTTCATATGTTGTGTGCATATTGCTTGCATTGGAGAGTTCTTGCATTATGTGCATGTGTTATGATGTTATAATGTGTTTCTTGCATATGTTGGCATTATGTTGATATTAGTGTACTGGTCGGAATGGAAAATGGCATCCACCCATGGTATTCATCCACCCATAGTATTCATCCACCCATGGAATTTACCCATGGTATTATAAGTGGCATCCATCCATGGTATTCATCTACCCATGGTATTTATCCACCCATGGTATTTACCCACCCATGGAATTTACCCATGATATTGTAAGTGGCATCCACCCATGGTATTCATCCACCCATAGTATTCATCCACCCATGGAATTTACCCATGGTATTATAAGTGGAATCCATCCATCGTATTCATCCACCCATGGTATTTATCCACCCATGGTATTTATCCACCCATGAAATTTACCCATGATATTGTAAGTGGCATCCACCCTTGCTATTCATCTTCCCATGGTATTTTTCCACTCATCGAAATTACCCATGGTATTGTAAGTGGAAACCACCCATGGTATTCATTCACCCATGGTATTGTAAGTGGAATCCACCCATGGTATTCATTCCCCATGGTATATACCCAGACATGGAATTTACCTATGGGATTGTAACAAAAAAGGATATAAGTAACAAGTCACATTTTGTAAAAAGCTTTTACAAATTGTGACTTGTTACTTATATCTTTTTTGGTTACAATACCATAGGTAAATTCTGTGCGTGGGTAAATACCATGGGTGGATGCTACTTATAATACATGGGTAATGAGTGGATAAATACCATGGGAGGATGAATACCAAGGGTGGATGCCACTTACAATACCATGGGGAAATACCATGGGTGAATGAATACCATGGGTGGATGCGACTTACAATATCATGGGTAAATTCCATGGGTGGGTAAATACTATGGGTGGATGAATACCATGGATGGATGCCACTTATAATACCATGGGTGGATGAATACCATGGGTGGATGAATACCATGGGTGGGTTCCATTTTCCATTGGGATCATGTACTTAATCATTATAGATGGCTGAAAATAATATTTGAGCACTTATTTGTGTGCTTATATTTAAAATATGAAGAGTTTGGAAACAAATGAGTGGAAGGCAAAGAGCCAAGCCTATTTAATTAATATTCTTATGTGTAATATAAAAAACCAACAAATTATCTTTATAAAAGATGTGATTTTGGAAGGCACATGGAGGTTAGAGAATTAGAGAATGTGTGAGAGCTGATTGAGGTGTTATGAATTAGTTACCTAGCACATATGAATCTTATGTGAAGCAGATTTAAAGGGAAGAAGAGGAAAATATGAAGATGGGGATATGAATAATTGATAACCAGGTCGAACAACACATTTTTGTTTCTTGTTTGCATCAGGGGATTGTAGTCTCCTTTCAATTAGTGGCTTGATAAATATCAAGTTGGAGCCTGTTGAGGTAGGAGCCTCCTGTGGGTTGTAGCCTACAAACAATATACAAGACTTCGAGCTTCCTTGCATGTTGCAGCTTACAAAAACTTGAGGTAGCAACCTCCTGTAGGTTAGAGCCTACATAAGATCAGATGTAATAAGGGAGCATGAACTTTCCTTTGCATCATAACAATAGAAAAATCATGGTTTTCTCCCTTTATGGGTTTCCACTTATATCTGGTGTCCACATTGTTATTATGTGCTAATACGATGTTTTGGTTTTCTTATTACTTGTTGTTCACACATTAAATCTATTGGTCATTATTTGTTAATCTGCTCATTTAATGAGTTTAAAGAAAATAATTTTAATGTCCATGAATAGATAAATGGATTCACCCCTCCCCTCTCAGTTTAGTCAAGTTTTCATCATGAAACATTGCTCGTGGTTGCCAAGATTAAAAGTAATATTCAATGAATCAGGTGAGGAGACAAGAGGAGAATATTTTAGTGGTTGTAATAAGCCATGAAAAGATCAATTCTAGGTATAGATAAAGGTACTTCATCATTTTTTAATACTTGGAATAGCATATATAATTTGTAGTAGGTTCCTTAGAAATTTCAAAATCCTATAGTTATGTGGAAATATCCTAGTCCTCTTCCATTCTAGTACCCCACTCCATGGTCGCAGTGGTCCTCTCACTTGAGTAAGATATTCTCGTGGACTCAAGGATGGAATTGAGCCTCCTTTCCAACACAATTCCTTGTGAAAACTTAGCAACCTGTGCAATAGTAACAATTGCAGCTCACATTCAATGTGCCACCAAGTAATTCTCCTCTGCAACCCCAACTACATGTGCAACCTAACTGCAATTCAAAGAATAAGGAAACACAACAAGTCAAACCACCTGTCTTTCCCACTCACTATATCTCCCCCATTGAATATAATGACATCCATTTGAGATTAGGGAGAGGAGTCAATTCAAGTACTTCCCCTTAGTTACTATAGAGCATGAAGAAGAGAGTTCACCTTGGAAAGAAGCCCAAATCTATAGATCATTAGAGGACCAACACATAATTGAAACTCATTGAAACTATTGTAACAACTGATGTTATTGTTTAAATTATTGAAATTGTGGTAATAATTGATGCTGTTGTTACTGTTAAAATTGTTGAAACTGTGACCATACAGATAGGAAAAAATGACTATTCTAAATACCTTGAATGACTTGTTTGCAATTATAAATACATCTGCATCTCAGGGAGGAGGACAAGACCACGGGACTTATGAGAAACATCAAGGGGAAGACCGAGATATCCATGAACAATATTGAGGAGGAAACCCAAGAATTTTCCTTGGTCATCCTTTCCAATCTGAAGAAGATGAAATCATTAGTGGAGAGAAGATATTGGAACCTGAGCTCAAGGAATTTCTTTCATGGCTATCACTAGATCCGTTATGTATTTAAGAGGGAAATCAACAAGCCTCAAAAGATATTCTTGGCATGATAAAGGAGGACATGACAACAATTACTAGTGAACTAGAGAAACACAAATACATAAATCACATTAAAACCTGGTTCCAAATGATTGTCAGGACACAAAAATTCCTCCATCATCAAACATCTCCCAACACCAAATCAGTTAGAGTAGTCAGATCCTCATATTTTGGTATTTCAAGCATATCTTCTAAATTTGAATATGTGTTCATTTGCAATTTTGTTACATGCATGGCTTCATTGAAAATATTCCTACACTTGAAACAATGTTTCCTCTTTCAAGTAAAGTAGGGTAGTATATCTAAATAAATAAAAATAGTAAAGATAAAAATAATTATAAATGTGAAAACTAGGACACTGACGCAATCAGACAAGGGATTTTCTTGAAAACCAGGTTATTAGTCCAAAAAGGTCTTAATAATTTCTTCATCATGTTGTTGATCCTCTATAATTCTTTAAATTTTTATTTATATGCTCATGCTAGCTAATGTGGGATGCATTAAGGCCCCCTCGTTAATGATTCTTGATCCATAAACCTTAACATATTATTTGGGTTCAAGACTAGATATTCCATTTAGTACCTTGAGGCCTGCATACATCAGTGGTAGTTTCTCTCACTAATGATAGTGGGAATGCATTAATGCCCCTTGATTTTCATATCTTGTAGGTGACTCAAATTCAACACTTTTATTTGTACCTACCAAGATATACTAAGGTACCTTGACACTCATTGACATTAATGGTGAGTTGTCTTTCATTGGTTAATGACATACATTGATGGATGGTAATCCAATAATCTCTTTCCATGCTCAACTTCCACACATCTATTCCAAATAAAGATTTGTACCATGGGTTTAGTTTCGATGAAGATCTTTTGAAGATATCAATAATAAAAACAACCTCTCATTTTTGCAAATAAGAAGAAGCAAGTTGATTGTTGGACAACAAGGGAAATACAATTTTTAGCTTTTACTACGTTAAAAGATTCAACAACCATGTTGAAGTGTTTTTACAATGATTGATATTACTCCATAGGTGTTGTTACTTTATTATTTATAGGTACTATTACAAGTTGACTAGCAATATGCGTATTCATATTTGTGCTACAAACAAGATTTATTAGTAGCCTTCATCATCTTGGTCTCAAATCCAACACAAAATTCAACCTCATATAGTTAGCAGTCAACAATCATCAACCATATTCATTTCAACACAAATAAATTTGTGCTATGTTTTATATAAGCTCAACAACATCTTAGTTTTAGATTCAAATTTCCTTTATCAACATGCCTAGCAACATCAAAGTGTTGAGGTAAAAACTAAGGTAAAAATAAGCTTGAAACTTTTTGATTTGTTAAAAATTTAGGGAATAATGATAAGAGACTATTGTAAGTTTGGAATTTCATTTTGTCTCATATTGTCACTGTCCTTCAATTATGTTTCCACCTTCATCTCCTAGCAACCCATTGGTTTGCATCACTCAACAAGAAATTCAAATTCTTTCTCAGCATTTGCATAAGCCTTGACTACTTACATCTTTTATTTTAGTCCCCAAAAGACATTCCCTTCATTGTTTACTATGTCCTCCTTGTTTTCTTTCCCTACACATGTTGGGCCCAAACCTATTACCAATCATCTATTAAAATATTGTATTGGTATGTACCTTCCATCTGCAGATTAGGTTTTTATTCAATTTTCTCCCTGGCGTTAGTAACTCAAACCCAACTAATGAGCACTAGTATTGTAACAAGAATGCTACAACTCTTGGGGCTACCAACTTTACTTCATCAACCTGGGGTTCGTACAAACTTGGAGGTGACAGTGTTGTATACATAAATAGATGGAATGAGTCCACTCGTTGTCACTGCTGAGCTGGGCGATAGACCACTAGGGTTTCTCAAACCAGCCTTCTATTGATTTAGAATAAGTTTGATTACCATCTGAGAAAGGATAATTTTACCCTAATTGAGAGGATTGAAATGCTACCTACCACAGTAAAGAAACACTGAAATATTTGCCTAAAACACACAACTCATATAGCTCTTTGTTGATTTTCCTTGCTTCAGAAGAATGCTAATCTAACACATGTGAAATCCTAACTAATCCTAAGCATGCAATCTGATCTAATCAAACACTTAACTTTTGTGCACATAATAAGCATAATAACCTTTTTCTTTTTGTCTTTTTTTTGTGAAAACATGAGTGTTAATCCTTCTTGATTGTATGGAAGGTGTGTTAGGTATGGAGAGAGATGGTTGTGATGGGTGAGATGGCTTTGGAGGCAACTAGGGGTCTTCTCCTAGCTTCCGTGATGCATGTCTCACAAATTGGGCTCAAAATAGGCCACTACAAGTCGTCCTACAGGATGTCTACAAGATGTCCTAATTTACCTATAGGATCCACTGTTTTCCTACAGGAACAGGCCGGAAGCATAAGGAGTGATTTGGAAAGTGGCATGTAGCTTAGGGAAGGTGAGTGATGGTAGGAATAAGGCAAGGAAGAAGTTAGGACTCACTCAGAACTCAAACCGAAGTTGTGTGATGGTTGGATTTGCTCAACAAGCATGGCAAGTTGTCCTTGTGAAATGATAACTCAGATTGTGAACTAAGTGGCCTTTGGTGATCATGGGTGGGTATGGTTTGGATGAGACTGAAGGTATAAGGTCTTCCTACAATATTGAAACTTCTGTAACATATACATTATTGTTGGCATTTATCCATAAGTCATGTCAAAACAAGAAATTTTTACATCAACATAGTAAAACATAATTTCATCATTTATTTTCATAGTTCTTCCATGGAAATGCTTGAAGCCTATTATGAAAGCACCATGAAATATAATCCAAATCTTAATATATCATAAATGAGAACTGCAACCTATCTCTTAAAACTGAAAGATGTTGACCTAATTAGCAGCAAAACACTAAATTCCATAAGAAACCATAATTTTGTCATTTTGGGATGAATGAGAGTTTTTCCTCAAACCATGGTCCCTGAAGGGAGGAATGAGGAAAGATACATCTATTATCATCCTTTTTTATATGTCTTTATCTCTCTAAACCTATTATTAAAGCTATGCACAAATGGAAGCAAACTAATCAAATTCACTAATACTTGCAATGAAACAATGCCAAAATCATTTCAACAAGTAATCTATGAAATAACCTAATCATACAAGTACAGTAAGAGGAACCTCTGCTACTAGGGTTGGGCCCTAACCCAAAAGCTTCAAACCTCAGATTCAACTTAGTTCTAGATCAAGGGAATGCTCATTTTCATTAACATATCAAAAAATACATAACAGTGTTTTGCCACAATCCTTCAACTCGAAAGTGCTTAGTTATCTTTCATAAAAAATATGAATCCTAATGAGGCTCTAGGCCTCCTTATTTATACAACTGAAATTTCCAAAAAATTCCTTAAATATAGGGAGGCTTAGCTCCCAATCGCAAGATAAACTGGTTCTTTAACTATCACTGGCTCGGTTGCCAATGATCCACATGACTCGATTGCCTGCAACTCCAAACTGGTGTGATTTGATTGAGGGATCTTCGAATGAGTGAGGACTTAATGAGGAAGAACCATCTCCTATAATCTCTCTGTCTTGTCTCATTCAAGTTCCTACACCTTAATTAGCCATAATTTTCTCCCAAAATCCTGCAATCAATGCACATTAGACCACTAGACATAACATCTTACTTTTACTCATCTCATTAAGAAAAATATAATTAAAACATGTAAGGAATTATGAGAAGAGTTGTTTTTAGTAAGCTTGGAGGTGTATTAAGGTCCATATATTTTACCCAATGATGAGCCTCATCATCACCCCCTGTTAAAAGTGTTTCTCATCCTCTGAGCAATTCAATCTATATCCATGTCCTTCATTGCTCTAGTGGCTTCCTTGACATCCCATGCTTTTGTTGTAGTCTCTTCCTCCTGTGAATAAAATCCTCCCTTCTTCTCTATCTCCTCCCACTACTTTCTTTCTTCTTCTTCTTCTTTCTTCCTTCCAACATTCCCAGAAGAAACGATGGATTGAGCCTCAAGCCAATCCAATTGACTTTGAGTCTTTGTAGTGATTTCTTATACATTGGGGTTATATTTAGTGCCTCTCTCATTCTGTCAAGAGAATGATATTCTCTAATTTTTAGCCTGTGAGGCAAAGTGTTCCATCTCCTTTGGCAGACTTGCTAGATGTCATCTCCTAGAAATTTGAACATGTCTTCAAAGTGTGTGACTGTCTGTTCTTGTACAACAAGGTACCTTAGTGGAAGCTTGGGATCATTTGCAATGAGGTTGTGGGTGCTGGTGACAGCCATTGGGTTAGATTGTTCTACTCTGATCATAAGGGGTTCTATCTCTTCTTTTTCCATTACCTTTTTCATCTCTATAGCTCTTGCCTCCTCATGATTCATCCATGATGCTAAGGCCATCAATTGCAAGTCCCCTAGCTTTGGATTTGGGTCCCACACATTTAAACCTATATTTTTCTCTATCTTCCAAGGTGCTTTGATCACAGAGATCAATTAATTGTCTATAGTCTTGGAAGGGCATGGTTCCTCTTTGTACTAGAGTCTTTATCTGGAATTGTAGCCATTGTTCCTTGAGGTACAAGGCATAAGAATTTGCTGGCATCCTGCACTAGATTTCCTCCATGGACAAAATGGCCATAGTTTCCAATTGGATTTCCCTTTCTTGTAGTTGCTTCCTTAGCCATGTGTTCTCAGCCTCTAGATGAGATTTCATCATTGCTTCTCTGTCTCTTATGCTTCTCAGTTCTCTGCCCATCTCCTGCAATTTTTCCTCCATGTGGCCTACATCCTCCCCCTTTTGATTTGGCAATTTTCATCCACCTGTGTGTCCTTGCCCTCTCTTTTCCAAGTTCAAAGAATAGTGGAATGGACAACTTCTGTGGTATCACCCTACCTCCTTCAATGAACTTGTAGTAGGATCTGAAGTTTGGATATGGGCTAGGTTCTCTCAGTTCTTGGCCTTCTTCTTTTGTTTCTTGTTAAGTAATTCCTTCGTGATCTCTTTTTTGTGTTTCCTGTAGGTTTGATAGAGTTTCCTCTAGGATGGCCTCTACTTCCTGTACGTCTGCCTGTGTCTCGTGTAGGAGACTTTTTCCCTTTGATAAGGCTGACCTTGTGATAGGCCTCCTAACATAGGTAACTAGAGACTTGGGAGAAGCTTTGTTGGGCAGCGGATCCCCCCCACAACAAGTTTTTAGGGCTTAAAGCCTGATTTTTGGTCAATGTAATGTAAAGAGTCTGGGATGTATGGACGCAGAGCGTGAAAGTCTAGGACGAGTCATAGGGTTGTCCGCCCTAAGAATTGTAAAATAATGTAAAGTTGTGTCAGCCTGCCCATGGTCCGCGGACCATAGGATTGTATAAATAGAGTGAGGCTCTAAGTGTAAAGTTAGTTTTTGGGGAAGTAATAAAGTAATAGATAGATGCGAAGGCATGGTCAAAGCATAGAGTGAAAGGTGAAGTGTATTGGGTTGTAGTAGTAGGAAGAGGCTCTGCAGCTAAGTGCGCAGAGGCCTAGTAGATTCTGCAGCTAAGTGTGTGAACCCCTACAGCTTAGTGTGTAGGGTGGAGTCAGGTCCATAAGTGGGATTATACTTGGATTTGAAAGCTAATAAAGAGAAGTTTATTTTGTGCATCTATTCTCAAATCTGTATGTTGATGTTATGCATTACTTTACTTTGTTATTTACTGTGCACAATTGATAATTACATGTATGATTTCTTATGAGTAAATTTAATCTACCTAATCAGCTAACAGACACTAAATAAGAAAGACTTGGGCAAATAACACGGGTCGCATTGCAACTAGAACTACGCGAAGACAGTATCACTGGGCACGGGGTGCCTACAGGTGTGCGTAGAGTAGTAAGTGTGAAGGTTGGGTCACGTACCAATCACCACATATCAAACATCCCCAGGGTGCAGAAACCTGGTTCCAACACCCTCTCATACTACTTCGAGTGAGACCTCAATCCGTGCTCCGCGGACTATTGCCGAAAGGGCCAGTAGTACTGGGATATGCTTGGATAAATCACTTCTGAACCTGGGTCAGGCCCGACGTAGCCAACAAATGGTTCTATTTCTAGGACTGGGATCTGCATAAGGGATGTCTGATGTCATGCCACTAGAACCCAATAAAGAAGGAAATTGAAGAGTGGTTGGATAAGAAGATTCACGATTTCACGACACATGAAAACAAAACCCCGCAAGTATCTGAGAAAAGGTGGCTGGATTGCTACGTGTATACAGAAATCCATGAGATTTTCTTTGCATCCTTTCCGTCTGAATTGTATGAGTGTATTGCAAGGTTAACCAACAGCAAGGGAAGGTATAGGCTCGACCAGCCGATAGTGTGGACTCCGGAGCAAGTGCACAGACTAGAAGCCTTAGAGGATAAGATAGCATGAGCTGTGGACCATTGGCTCGATCGAATAATAGGAGGATTTATCATTGAGACACAATCGTTAGTTACAACAAGGCAGAACAACATTTTCTCAAGGGACCGCGAGGTAAGTATATTAAATCTTTGAATACCTAGATTAATATGCTCTTATGTGAAAAGTGAGTTATGTGAATAAATTAATGTTTGGGACTACGCGGAGTAGAAGAATCTACAAAAGCGGAAGCAGTGAAGAATTAGAAAACAGTTCCTTAATTTCACCCTCGCGGGAGAGAGAGGACGAGCTCGCAAAAGTTTCTCCGAGAAGCGCGGTCAGTTTGATAAGGCGGCGGATTCCACGTTTACCTCCACCCACCCCACCACCTGCTTCACCTCCCTCACCTCCATCCCCGCCCACTCCACCTCCACCACCTCCATTGTTTGGTGTGGCGAGCGCGATCAAACTATCGGTATCCAGAGGAGTAGGGAATGAGGATTCGAACCAATTCTGGTTTGTGGTAAGAGCAGTATGGGAAGCACAAGGTGTCACAGATGACAATATTAAGAAGGCTACATTGGTGAGCGTGTTGCAGTATCGTGCATTGATGTGGTACATCAAGCACTCTAATGACCACCCAAACGCAGGGATACCGGAGATCCAGAATGCGTTGAACAGAGAGTTTAGCAGGCCTAAATCAGAGACGCAGTTAATGATCGGGTTTAAAGAGATTGTGATGCTTCCAGGCGAGACCCCCCTGGGATATGGACTAAAGGCTAAAGAGTACGATCCATGAGGCCAATATGACACTAAGGGATGCAAAACATTGCGCATGGTTTGTAGCATCTCTAACACCACACTTGAGGACAGCATTGTCACAACAGAAACTTTCTACCCGGGCCGAAGAGTTGGAGATGGCGATGAGACTACATGAAACCCCAATACAGGACCTTGGGTTTGGAGTTCAATAAATCCACATGCAACTACAGAATATGTGTTTGGAAATGCAAATCTTGAAGCAGGATAGGGCACCATGATCAGAGACGCGTGAAAAAGTATGGTGCATAAAATGCAAAGGCCAGGGCCATGACAAGGATCACTATCTAGTGTTTCCAAACTACTTGGCAAGAGGGGGGCCAATGTCATTGAGACCCGAGGCACAGGCAGGGCTGAGTGTGACTCCTGTGTTATGGTGCGCAATCTTTCAGATAGGAGGAAAACACATGATGGATAATTGTCATTTGTTGCAGAAGTATACATACACTCCCCAACAGTTGTTTTGTAATTTTTGCAGGTAGGTAGGCCACGACGAGCACACTCGTCACAGCTACGAGTTAATGATGGATCAGACCCTAGCCTATAGAATGCAGACAGAAATGTGAGCCCTCGACCCAGTTGTGGGGATGGCACGTGTTGGATTTCATGGGAAAGGTCGAGGACGAGGAGGAATGGGACCAGGAAGGGGCCGTAGACAATTAATTTGTTATAATTGTGGAGGACTAGGGCACTATTCCTGCAATTGTACCAACCCGACGAGGATATCCTATTCATACTATGCTTAGTTTGATCATGAAACAATAGATTGTCCTACATTGATCACACAGATGTGCGAAAAAGGGGCACTCCAGCGTCCTCCGACTCAAAATATACAAATGATGAGGTCTGAACCACGCGAAGAAGACCCGAATGTGAACATGATGCTCGACCATGGGGGAGGATAAGGGGAAGTAGCCTGAGGAAGATACATGGGCTCACAAGGCTCCTGTAAAGGAACCTGAGTTTGACTTAGAACATGCAAAGGAGACGTTCATGGAAGCTAATAAGAGCTTCACGGAGGTCTCCACTTCAGGTAGTAAGGATCAACCGGAGCCAGGGATGGATACCTCTATGCTTACTACCTTTCTGGAGACATGCATGAAACTATTGCGTGACAACAAGGAATTTAAGCAACTACAGGAGATGATCACTGAGGCAGAAAACCATGTTAATGAACGTGGAAATCAAAAAACTGGAAACCGAAATTGCTCAAGCATGTCGCGTCGATAGAATGACAGGACAAGATATGGGTAGCCATACCACTGCATTAGAAGATTGTTGTCAAGAATTTGTGGCTTTGTTACCATGGCTGCAACTATACCTTATCAAAAAAAGTAACCAAGGGAGTGTGCCACATAAGGAAGAACGCGAGGCGCTGACTGGCTTGAGGGTAACTGAGGAGGGCCCACGGACCGGGCTGGAAGGTGAATTAAATCCTTGCACAAGTGGTGTGACCACCTGTCTATACATAGGGAGCACAATCTCAACACTCCAAGCAGTTGAAAGAGAAGGCGGGACTATAAAAGAGTCTGTAGGGGAGCTGCACGACAAGGAGGTTGCGCATAGGATCCGTATGCCACAAGGGTCACACCCATGCCTAGGGGGCTACGCTGCTATGTGGGTAGGCTGGGAAGTGATCATTGGTGTCACTGTTTATGACAAGATTTCCAATTTAAGGCAGTGAGGAGCGGGTGGCAGGCAATTAAGACACAAAGCCAGAACTATATTTGGGACGATCTGCCACCAATCTCGCTTTAATGAGCCTAATAAGGGGGGAACAGTCGAATTTGAATTCAAAAAGGCCTATAAATCACAGGTGGCTCTCCACCAAACAACCCTTGGCATTTTGAGAATTCAGTTGTTGCGCTATCAATTGGGTATGGACTTGATGAATTTGGAGGCTTTGAGAGCAAGTTCAGTGTTTGAGACATTGCCGAAGGAGACACAAGATTTGCTGAATAGAATAATGTCAACAACTGAGGGAGCCACGCAAAGCCCTACGTTGCCAGTGGGGGATGCATCAAAAATTCCTAAATTGCCCTGGATGCTGAGGCCCAAAAAGGATCCACAGGAAGCAGGATTGGTATGTATGTCTCCATGAAATCCGTGGTTTGGTAAATTATCTATGGAAGACAAAGGAAAGACTGTTAATCTTGAGATAGATGACGAGGAGGAGGATCTCCAAGCCTTCGTAGAAGAAATCGAGGCGGATGAAGAAATGGAGGAAGACATTCAACCAGTGTGCGCTGCAGCAAAACTGCCCAAGTATGTCCCTCCACGGAAAGGGAGAGTAAAATGACCCAAATATTTGGATGTCATTAAGAGCGCACTCCAAACCTCACTTCTCCTAGATAGAAGTCTATTTGAAGGATCGGTTCTAGGTAGCATGCCCACGATGAAATTTGAAGATTAGGACTTCGTGGACAGTGAAAATTTCCCACATTTGGAGACTAGCCAACTCATGAAACAGAGCAAGGAGGAGTCAATTATAGCACTAAAGCCGCAAAAATGGCTGCACGGTGTGGAGGAGGCCGGGCTACTCTACCTACTATGGATTCCACACTTTCACCGGGCACCAATCGTGATCTTTGCCATCAGGCAACTGCTTTTCTTGGTGCACGATGGGTACCTGTGGCTGGAGGAGCCTATTCATATCATGGCATATCTTATTACAGGATTTCTCAGCTTCCCTGTACGGGAAGGGATCCTGCGGAAAAAGCTAGCAAAAGCGGATATTTTGCACTCACAGAGGCCATTAAGAAGAAATATAAGTTGGAAAAAATGCAGAGAGGCTACGTAATTAATAGCATTCAAGACAAAGGGGTGCACGTCGCCACCCAGTTGCTAGCTGGGAAGGTGATGAGAAAATGTTGCGACAACGAGGTACCAACGACGGTCGTCGCACTACCTGAACAATGCATAGAGGGGATACAGTTCAACTGGGCATAGTTCCTCTGCGAAGAGTTTCTGGCGATCTGCAAGGAGGCCCAGGAGTAGGGTAAGACCTTCCACTACGTGTGGTTGCTCTTATCCATCCTGTTGATTGTAGGGAAATTATCTAAGGATAATCAGTTTCCTCCTCTTGAACAAGACTTGCCAGAGGCAGAAAAATACGCGTCGCTCTGGGCGTAAAAGGACGCCACATGAATCTGCCAGACCAAGATCTTCTAGATACTCATGGAGGCAAGTGTTTGGATGTGCATCAACAAAAGGTTGCACCTATCCCCCATTATGTACAACAGTCTGCGGGGCTTTGTCGACTTTAAGATATGCACAATGTGTATATCAAGGCATGAAAGGATCCATAGCGGAACTGGACCACACTCCCTTTCATTGTGATTGATGACGTTGTTTTCACTGTGCTCGACTCATGTCCACCTGAGTGGCGCACCTCAGATATGGCAGCGTACGATGAGAAAATGATACAAAAACAGAAGGATGCCACCAAGTTGCTGGCACAATAGAAGCACAATGAGTAGTTCGTCGAGAAGGTAAGGGCTTCCCACGAGGCAGCAAAGGCTGCCACAGAACAGACCAAGGCCGTCGGCAAAGCAGCAGCAGCACCAACCATTGGGGCCACCACGATGTAGGAGGAAAGAGGCCCGGACATGACCACAGGATGGGGGATAGAAGACATGATAGAAGGCACGAAGCACGACATCTACACAACTGAAACAGCTGCGTGGTACGGAACGAACAGGGCCATGGAAGAAGACCAAGGGCTCCAAACTGGATGGTGAACCTATTACGTTGACAGAGGGTGACCTATAAAACATCGGCAACATAGTTTGCGAGGTCATGAGAGAAGTGCTCCAGGAAGCAATGACAGAGAAGCAAAATGTGTTGGAGGCCCTCAAGGCGCAGCTGCAGCAACTTCAGGTGTGACCCACACAAGAAGTAATGGTAGCCGTCTACGGTGCCACAGGTACATTGACAACGGAGTAGTTGTTGCGAGCTAAAATGACTAACACCATCGCACTGACAGCGAACAACACGGAGGACAAAGCTACGGTAGGTCAGGTCAAGGGCCTTGGCCTAAACTTGGCTACCCTTCTATGGGATATGTTATGCCAGCTAGAGGACGGAGTGATAGCAGTACTCTGCGCTAGAGAAGGATGCATAGTGGAAATGCTCAGTGAACAACAAATCAACATCGAGCAGCTTAGCCTACAATGCGATGAAGTGTTGGCGCAGAATCAACAGCTAGAGTAGATAGTAGAGGAAGCATGTTGTTGCATCCCAAAACTAGAAATTGCAATAGACCTAGCAATAGGAGTGCGGATTCACAAATTGGCCAGTGAATTCTGCGAGGCAAAGGTGGAAGCAACGAGGATCCAGCTGGACCTCAACCATCAGATTGTTGAACTGCGATTAAAGGCGCAGTCATCCATGCCCCGGAAGTTTGGGAACAGTGTGCTGACGCTATCCAAAAGGGGCTTGAGGAAATAGGACAGGCAGTGCAGGCCTGTACAACGATGTTGGAAGAATCCTTCGCGGTCCACACTTCCCTACAGGAGGACCCCACCATACAACACTTGGAAATAGAGGTGCAGAGCTTCAAATGCAATATGATAGTGTGCGCGGGATGGCACAGATAGTGGTCTTGACCCAAAAAATCGTGAAGCTACAGTAGATGAAGGCATTGAAAGACCAAGTAGATGTCGCATGCAAAAAAGAGGCAATACTTAAAGCATGCGTCCAATCTTGGATTGATGAGGCTTTCCTCATCACGGCCGACATCAAAGGAAAACTTGCACAGATGAAAGTGATGCATGCTTTAAGATAGGGATTTGACTATGACAATGAGCATTTAGCCGATTGAGTAGAGCAGATCCAACAGACGGCAGAGCAGTGCGCTGCGGACCTTCGCGCAACCTAGATACAGTTGGAAGGGCTTCGTGCCAAGATCGCCACACCAACCAAGTGACTTGGGATGAGTCACGATGATTGTGTTGGGGGCTTATTGGGAAGTAGATCCCCCTCACGACATGTTTTTGGGGCTTAAAGCCCGAGTTTTGGTTAATGTAATGTAAAGACTCCGTGAAGTACAGAAAAGGAGCGCGAAAGTCGAGGATGAGTTATAGGGTTTTCCGCCCTAAGAATTGTAAAATAATGTAAAGTTGTGCTGGCCTACATATGGTCTGCGGACCATGGGATTTTATAAATATAGCGAGGCTCTAGGTGTAAAGTTAGTTTTTGGGGAAGTAAGAAAGTAATAGATAGATGCAAAGGCATGGTCAGAGCATAGAGTGAAAGGTGAAGTGTATTGGGTCATAGTAGTAGGAAGAGGCTCTCCAGCTGAGTGCACCAGAGGCCTAGTAGAGTCCGTAGCTAAGTGCACGGACCCCTGCAGCTGAGTGCGCAGGGCGGAGTCGAGCCTGTAAGTGGGATTGTACTTGGATTTGAAATCTAATAAAGAGAAGTTTATTCTGTGGATATATTCTCAAATTTGTATGTTGATGTTATGCATTACTTTACTCTGTTATTTACTGCACGCAATTGATAATTACATGTATGATTGCTTATGAGTAAATTTAATATAAGTAATCGGCTAACAGAGACTAAATAAGGAAGACTTGGGTAAATAACACGGGTCGCGCTGCGACTAGAACTACGCGAAGAAAGTATCACCGGGAGCGGGGTGCCCACAGGTGCGCATAGTGCAGTAAGTGTGAAGGTTGGGCTACGTACCAATCACCACATATTAGAAATCCCCAAGGTGTGGAAACCTGGTTCTAGCATCCTCCCATACTACTTAGGGTGAGACCTCAATCTGTGCTCCACGGATTGTTGCTAATAGGGCCAGTAGTACTAGGATTTGCTTGGCTAAATCACTTTCAAACCTGGGTCAGGCCCCACGTAACCAACAAGCTTGTTTTGATGATCCTTATCGTTCATTTTTCTTTAGAGGGGTTGCCTTCTCTTGTTTCTTTGGTGAATCCTCAATGACAATTGGAGTTTTGGTGGGGGTTTGAGGTCTTCCTTGTCTAATTCGAGTTCTCTTTCTTGTCTTGAAGTACAATGGGGTTTGTCTTTTCCTCTTCCCCTTTGATTTGACAGGTGTACTTAGGGCAGTAAGAGCAGTTGTTGCCTCTTTCTATGTAGGTTATGGGGATGCCCTTGGTGATTCTTCTTCCTCTCTGTCTTGAGTTGCATACCTTTGTTCAGCCTTCTGTCCTCTTTCCTCTTTTCCATTTTCGTTCTCATCCTGTTCTTTGTCTCCTCCTTCCTCTTCTTTTTCTTCCTCTATTTCTTCACTTTGCTCATATTTTTCTTCTTTTGTTTTCTCCTCTGTCTCTTCTTCATTTTCCTCCTCTGTTTCTTTTTCAATATCCTCCCATGCTTATTCTCCTTTTTCCTCTTTTGTTTCTTCTTCTCCCCCTTCCGTTTCTTCTTCTCCCTCACTAGTAGTAGGGCTTCTGTCATATTCAATACCTTGAATTGCTCCTTCTGCCTGCATGTCTATAAATGTTGTCCATGTAATAGGGAGTCTTACATTTTGTAGAGCATCTTCAAGGATGAGTTTGATTAACCCATGGTGGGCTAGTTGTTGATGTTTTCCCTCCTGCACTTTGATGCTCATGTCTATCATGGATTCTAGAAGAAACTAGGGTATACTCAATCTGTTATGAGGAGGTGTGTTCTCTCCAAATCTCAGTTCTTGTAGGAGTCTAAAGTGGTATCCATACACTACACTATATCTCCCTTCACATGAAATATATTTGATGAGGTGGTAACTAACTTAATTCCGAGGATATGGAATGCTCTCCCTTCTAACCCCATTTTTGTCCTCTATTGGTTCTTCTCCTTCCAAAATGAAACTTTTCTTTGCAAGGGTGTTGTTTCCCTTGTCTTCTTTTCTCCATGGTAACCCTAGGGGGAGTGTAGGGGTATGAGTGAGCAAAAATTCTCTAGCCACATCATCATCGTATCCTCTCATCCTCTCAAAGAACGCCATGCATTGATGTCTTGCGAAAATTTCCACCACAAGACAATGCTGGTGGATCCTTTCTGTGTTTGTGGGTTTTCTCTTGTTGAAACCTCCTGTCATCTTTCACTGATAATTGTAGAGGCTTGTGTGGATATAGTTGAAGAATTTTGGTAGGTGAGGAAGTTTTTAATTTTAAATTTTAGTAATCATGCAATACAATTCTTCTATTGTGAGATGGATTGCAAATTCCTATCCAAATTGAGGATTTGTTTTTTTTTTTTTCATATGGAAAATATGGAGGGTATGGCTCCTACCTTAGTTTTCTACGTTCTAGTGAGGATAACCCTCAATTTGACCTCCCTTAGTGCCCACTGATAGCTCTGTAGGTTGATTCCTCTGTATCCTGTAGGCTTCCTATATGTTTCATGTGCTGTAGATACTAACTATATCCTGAAGGTGCTATTTCAAGAAGGTCGAGAGCAACCTCTTCGTTCAATGAATTCTCGAAGTTGCTTTTGCTTTATTTGTATGGGAATCAGTATTTTATTTCCATATATGGATGATCATGTGGGGTCGTGTGCTCATTGCCTAAGTATGAGAACCTCCTTTTGGATCATTGGTCCCACTATCAGTCCATCATTCCACCTTACCTCATATTTATCTCTCACTCCCATCCTCCATAATTTAACCATTTTTGGCTTTATTCCCTTTTCTTTTGATTTGACTCTTGCCACGTGTGGAGTGGTCTAACTCTTTTCTTCTCGTCGATTGGCCGAAGGTGGCCAAGTTAACTGGCCACCTTTACTTATAAAATCAACTCTCATATAATCCTACATCTTTGATCATATCATACTAATGAGGGAGTATGAGTAAGATGAAATACCTATGGGTAAGGTGCTTCGTTGATGATGCATGCTGGAGAATGGTGCCTCTTTGTTGTGCTTTTCAATCTGCATATTTTCATTGTGTATTTGACTCTTTTGATGCTTGTTCATTTTGATGTGCAGGTGTTGGACCTTGTTGCTGGTGATGTTCTTGTTGCTGTTGAGCTCTAGAGGAGCTTCTTCATCCTTGTAGTCCTAGTCCTGAATATGGTTGAAATATATGTGGTTTCCTTTGTGGGATAGCCTGCTAAAGGATTTCTTGCAAGATGCCTACAGGATGTCCTGTAGCTGCCTCTCCCTTAAAATTTCATATTTTTCCTCAACTCTGAAGCATAAGGGATGTTGAGATGAGTGGAGAAGGGTGGTAGGGAATTTTAGGTGAGGGATGTTGCCTTTGGGTATGGTTCCTCTTTCCCTCCTTTCTCTCTTCTACTTTTTTCTCTCTTCCTTTTTTTTCTTTTGTAATCTATATTTTTTTTAATTGATTTATTTGATGGATGCAAGGGCGACATGGTGATGAAAGGAATGGCTATGGTGCGGTGAAGTAAATCATTTTTCATCTAGACAAAGGCCTGTGTCATCATCTTGCTCTCATACTGCCCTTGTTGTGGTTTTCAAGGTCACTGCCATTCCTACAGGAAACTCCTGTAGGATTACAGGGAATCTTGTAGAGAACATAGAGTTTGTGTGAGATGAGCTGGAGGGGTTTATAAATAGAAGACTAGTGAATAGTGGAATAAATGAGATGGGTGGATTAAAACATGGCTCTTGTAGGTCCTGCTATCCTTCTCATGTTGACCTGCAAAAAAATTTTTCTGTCTTTTCTATCTTTTCTCTTTTTTTTTTGTAAAACAACTAGTATGCCTCCAAGGAGGTTTTCATTCTAGTTGCTTGCCGCGGGTGCCTCAAAAGGGGTTTTCACCCAAAGATCTTTTATTTTTCCATTTTTCCATTATTTTTTTTAACACCCTTGGGCCGCCTTAAGAGGTTTTCAACCCAACAGTGGGACTTAGTTGCCTCATGGAGGTTTTCACCTGAGTCTCTTTTATTTTTTCTCTTTTTTTGTTTTTTTTGTTTTTGTTTCTTTCATTTTCTTCTTTGGGAACTTGGTGGGGTGGCAGCTAAAACTTGCTCTACCACCATCACTGTCTTGCTGATGCTATTGATTAATTCTTTCTTTGACAAGGGCTTCTTGTAGATCTTTAATCTATACCCAATGATAAGCAAAGGGATAACCTCTGCACCGATGGTTCTTATCTGCACAACACCATTATCGTGACACTTTTCTATTACATAAGGCCCTAACCATCTAGTCCTTAACTTGCCTTTAAACTCCTTATTCCGGGAATCACACAACAAAGCCCAATCACCTTCTTAAAACTGTTTGTCTTTTATATTATTGTTGATCCAGGTGGATATTGGTGGCCACCTGCCAAGTCCACTTGGACCTCCACCATTGTTTCTTTCAGCTTTTCAATTTCCTTAATTGTAGCATAGTTTACTATTTTTAGCAGTTTTTCGGGTCCTGAACTTCTGGAGCCATTTTGAGGCCCTAAACGACGTTTTTTGGGAAAATTGGGAGAAACATTGGGCTATGGACCATTGTTTCTCTTCCTAAATTTGTAGTTCTCAGATAGATATTTCTAGCGAGATATTGTGCGTGTCAAACGGAGATTGTATGCCAAAGTTACGACCCCGGGAAGTTGATGTACAAATTTACCCAAATGGGGCCCACAATTTGGCGTTTCATATTCTAGGGTTAGGTTTTTGGATGTTTAGGGTTTTCCATTGTTTCTAAACAATAAATAGGCCTTTGAGCCTCCATTGTAACAAATTTCAGAGGCATGTAGCCACCACATCTCTTCTCAGAGATAAGCTACCATCGCCCTAGCTGGTTTATTTCCATTTCTGTTTGTAAGCATATTTCAGTATTTTACATTAATGAAATGAAGTATTATTTCCGCTTCATCTTTGTGTTTATGGTTATATCTATAATTTTTTGCGTTCCTATTTAAATCTAGATCAGTGGTGTCAGAGCGGTCTGGTTTTTTCTCTATTTTTCCTTGCATGTCCCCAACGAGGTTGGATTTAAGGAGTTAGGGCTTGGACTAGTTGAACCTTTGCAAGACCAGCCTTGAAAATCCCTACGGCTTCCCATGGAGGATGAAAAGAAAGATGAGGGGGCAAGAGATCCTATCAAAGTCTTGCTTGAAGAAGCCCTCGAGTGAAAAAGGAACACGATGATGGACAACTTTGCCCAGATACTTCAACAGCTACCCAGGGGTGACACATTAGCTTCCAACGGCTACTTTGGAAATGCCACATCATTTAAGGTACAAGTTAATTTTGAAATCCCCATATTCGAGGGTCAGATAGATGCAGATGTCGTTGATAAATGGTTAAATCTTCTAGATGGTTATTTTTCAGTTCATGATTTTTCCAGCCGGGAAAAGATTATTTTCACTCTTCTCAAAGCAGCCCCCCATGTCAAAGACTGGTGGGAAACCTACTACGAGTAGAAGGATGAAAGTACAGGCTCACTATTTTCAGTCGCACCCACTTGGAATTCATTCCGGGATTCCATCAAGGAGCAGTACTACCCTATCGGAAGCTATGAGGATCAAAACATAAAGTGGACTACACTACAGTAGGGAAGGGACCAAGACGTGCTGAAGTTTACCAATATTTTCCATACCCTTCACACAAAGTTAGGTATCAAGGATTCAGAGCAGCATTTGGTACTCAAATACCGTGACTACCTTCACAAGTACATCCAGGAAGAAATAGAATTCTTGAACATCTCCTCACTTGGCACAACATACTGATATGCCGTCAAGGTTGAGCAAAAGTTTAAATAGAAGAAACGAGACTTTGGATCTATGAATCCGAAGCAAGGGAAAGGTGCCCTCAAAGAGTAGAACAAAGGACAAAGCCAAAGCGGGGTGACCTAAGAAAACCCGCAAAAGCTACAAGCAAATAATAGCGCCGCAAAGCCGAAAAAGACACGGGAAAGTGGTGTGAGTTCCATAAGAGCTCCACTCACAACACAAGTGAGTGTCGAGCCAAGCAGTCACTGGTGGCCGAGCTAAATGTTTCAAAATCAGATGCATGTCTCGACTTTGAGTCAGAACTTGACAAGGGGAATGACAAAGGGAAGCAGATTATCAATGCGGAGCCCAACGCCACTGTTGCCACCACGAAGATCCAAAAGGAGGAAACCCAAAGATCTAGAGGAGGAGGAGTGTCTCTTCCACTCCCAGATGTGGGTAAAGGGCTCCCTGTTGTAGTTCATTGTTGACAGCGGGAGCCAAAATAACCTCATTGCGGCAAAGGTCGTGAAGCGGTTGGGCTTATTGACCACAACACATCCACAACTGCACACCATCGGTGGCTTCACCAAGGATGGGATCTTCGCATGAACTAGCAGTGTCACCTTCCATACAACATCAAGCCCTTCACAGATGAGGTATTGTGTGACATTGCTCCCCTTGAAGTTTGTGATGTATTATTAGGACAACCATACTTGTGGAAGCGACATGCTATGTATGAATCAAGGCCTCATGCTATTACTGTTACTTTGGGAAATAAGTTGTATAGGATACCAGAGGTATCAATGCCTACCACCATCTCTTTGGTTACTGCAAAACAATGCAGTTAGCTCATTTCCAAAACTGGGAAATTTTTTTTTCCTGATGATATGCCCTCAAGGAAAGAAGAAGACAGTGGCCACGACCTCCAGACAGGGCCCCTCCACACGACAACTACAGATGGACAAGGTCATGGAGGAGTACGAGGACATCTTCACCTCCCCTGTAGGGGTTCCTTTGCACTGTCAGGTCTTCCATTGATCTGACCCCAAGTGCGCCGCTACCCAATGGACCAATCTATCAGCGCTTCGTTCTAGAGAACAATGAAATCAAGAGGTATATTCAAGAGCTATTGCAGAAAGGTCACATCCGTCAGAGTTCATCGCCCTATGGGAGCCCGATCATTTTGGTACAAAAGAAGGATGGGACTTGGAGACTTTGTATTAAATATCAGGTGCTGAACAAGATCACTGTCCATAATAGGTACCTAATCCCATGGATCGATGACATCCCGGACCAACCGAAGGGGGGAAATATTTCAGCAAGATCGATTTGAAGTTAGGATATCACCAGGTACCATTCAAACCCTCCGATGTGTGGAAGACTGCCTTCAAAGCCAAGGAGGGCCTTTTCGAATGGTTGGTTATGCCTTTCGGATTGACGAATGCTCCTGCAACCTTCATGAGGCTAATGGATGACATCTTGTGGCCATTCACCAGCTCATTTGTAGTGGTATACTTGGATGACATCCTGATCTTCAGCCAAATTTGGGAAGAGAACCTCCACCACATACGACAGGTTCTCCAAACATTGCGGAAACACAAGTTATGTGCCAATTTCAAGAAATGCACTTTTGGCATGACCTAGGTTCAGTATTTGGGATACATTATTGATGAAGAGGGGGTGCATGTGGATCTAGCCAAGATCTAGGTCATTCGGGATTGGCTAGCTCTAACTACTCTGACAGAGCTCTGTAACTTTCTAGGTCTTTCCAACTTCTACCATAGGTTCGTGTTGGGATTTTCTCATATCACTTGGGCCTTGAGTCAAGTCACCAAGGGAGGAGCAAAAGCAAATTTATTTTGGTCTAAATCTCAATAGAAGGCATTCACAGAGTTGAAAGATCACCTCTTCTCGGCACCAGTGCTCACATTACCAGACTTGCAACAACCATTTGAGGTTGAGACAGATGCCTCTGACTATTCTATTGGGGCGGTCCTTACTCAACACAAGCATCCAGTGGCATATCATAGTGAGACACTTTCAGACACAATTTGGAAGTATCCCAATTATGAAAAAGAGATGTATTCCATTGTGCAGGCCTACCGACAATGGAAGCATTACATTTTCGTGAAGGAAACGGTCATCCACATAGACCACCGACCCCTGCAGTTCATACAGACCCAAGGGAAATTGCAGAATGATCGCCATCAGAAGTGGTCCACATATCTGCAACAGTTCCATTTGAATACCAAGTATAAGAGGGGAAGCACCAATAATGTTGCAGATTTCCTCAGTCGACCACTGATCATGGCATTAACCATCTTGCTCAACTGTTGTGGGCACGAGACTTCTAATTGGCCACTTCTCTACAAAAGCGACCCAAAATTCAGCCACACATACCAAACACTCTTGGAGGGTCAGCATGTTCCAGATTTTCACCTCCAGGATGCCCTGTTATGCCACCTGGGTCACCTTTGTGTTCCTTCAAGCAAGCATGCCAAGATTATTTGGGAAGCACACTACAATCGGGTTGTTGGGCATTTTGGGGTCGAGAAAATGGTGGCATTACTACAGAAGTATTTCTATTGGCCGAATCTTCGACAGGATGTTGGGAAGTACATCAGATCATGCATTGCCTGCGCCATTGTGAAACTGACCATCAAGAAGCAAGGCCTCTTTACCCCGCTGCCTACCCCTAGTCGACCTTGGGAATCCATCTCCATGGATTACATGTCAAGCCTTCCTTCCACTAAGCATGGAAATGACTATGTTTTTGTGGTCGTTGACAGGTTCTCGAAGATGGCCTTTATGGCGGCCTGCAAGAAGAATATCACAGTAGAAGCCACTGGTAAACTCTTCTTTGAATGAGTGTGGGTACACTTTGGGATCCCACAGTCTATCATCTCAAATCAGGACAGCAGGTTCCTCAGTACATTTTGGTCCAGTCTCTGGTCAATGCTGGACACCAAATTAACTAAGTCCACAACCTTCCATCCTCAAATTGATGGCCAGACAGAGGGCGTCAACAGGATGATCGTACACATTCTACACATGTACAACTCAAAGCATCCACGCACATGGGACAATATCCTCCCCTATGTTCAGCACAGCTACAACTAGGCTCTCCACATCTCGACTGGCCACAACCCTTTCAGGTGGGCTTGGGATTCCATACACTATGTCCCATTGATGTGGCCATACCATTTGCAACTACTCACACAAATTTGGCTCATGTCTAGTCTGAAATAGATAAGGCAAACAAATTCATTGAGCACATCCAACATATTCACCAGTAGGTCCATGACATTATGGAGAAATCAAATGCCAAGTACAAGCAGCGACATGATCAACATCGAGTGCCACACAAGTTTCAAGTGGGCGACAAAGTATGGTTGCATTTGCAAAAGGAACGCCTTACCGGAGCCTATCGGTAACTCAAACCACCCTGATATGGTCCTTACACCATTACCAAGGCTATGGGAGATAATTCTATTGAGCTCAACATTCCCCCATTCCTTGGCCTGCACCCAGTGTTCAATGTGGACCGCCTTCGGCCATACTTTCCACCATTACTAGACACATCCGACATTGCAGAATAGCTCACACCCACAGAGTTAAATCCAGATTGCATGGAACAAGCTGCAATTTATCGGATCATGGACACATAGATCAAGCACACTCTCCAGTAGAATATCCAACTGTATTGAGTTGTCAAAGTAGGCCAACTCCTTCACCAGGGCAAGTGGCTCACCAAGGACCAAGTTCAGTAGAAGTTTCCTTGTCTGATGGAGGAACTCAACATAATGGGGACCATTGTTCCTAGGGGGGAGGAATGATCCAGGTGGATATTGGTGGCCACCCACCAAGTCCACTTGGACCCCCACCATTGTTTCTTTCAGCTTTTAAGTTTCCTTAGTTGTAGCACAATTTACTATTTTTAGTAGTTTTTCGCCGTTTTGAGGTACTAAACGATGATTTTTGGGAAAACTAGGAGCAACATGGGTCCATGGACCTATTTTTCTCTTCCCAAAGTTGTAGTTCTCATATATATCTTTCTAACGAGATATTGTGCGTGTCAAACAGAGATCGTATGCCAAAGTTACGACCCCTGGAATTTGATGTACCAATTTACCCAAACAGGGCCCATAGTTTGGCGTCTCATCTTCTATGGTTAGGTTTTTGGATGTTTAGGGTTTTCCATTGTTTCTAAACAATAAATAGGCCTTTGAGCCTCATTGTAACAGAGTTCAGAGGCTTGTAGCCTCCACATCTCTTCTCAAAGATGAGCTACCATAGCCCTAGCTGGTTTATTTCCATTTCTGTTTGTAAGCATATTTCAGTATTTTACATTCATGAAATGAAGTATTATTTCTGCTGCATCTTTGTGTTTATGGTTATCTCTGTAATTTGTTACGTTCCTATTTAAACCCGGATCACTTGCCATGCCAAATTTTCCTGTGAACTTGAGTCACCTCTGTGTGTAGGAGGGCCTGCATCCTAAATTCATCTAACACATTCAATTGGAGCAATCTTTCTTGTTGTTCTTTGGTGATATCCAGATCCAACTGTGCTACCATCCTTAAGTCGTTGTATTCAAATTCAATGGAAACTAGGGCTTTCTTCCCATAGACCAGCGCATAAGGAGTGAAGCCAATGGTGGTCTTCCAGGTGGTATTGTAGGCCCAGGTGGCCTCAACTAATCTATCTGCCCAATCCTTTCTACTACTACTAATAACCTTGGTCAGAGTGCCTTCCAATGCTCTATTGGTTGCCTCCACTTGCCCGTTAGCATGTGGGTGGTAAGGAGTGGATGTTTTGTGCTTGATCTTGCGCTGGATTAATAGGTTTTCAATCATGTGAGATGTAAATTGACTGCCTTGATCAATGCCCAATTCTCTAAGGTATCCAAACTTATTAAACACATTTTCCCTTAAGAATTCAGCCACCTTTTCTTCTGTTGTTGCTTTGATGTCTTTGGCTTCAGCCCACTTGGTTAAGTAGTCAGTGCACACAATGATGTACTGCTTCTATTTGGATGGGAGGGTCAATGGGCTTGATGAAATCCATGCCCCACTTATCAAATCGCTTAAAAGTCACTTGAGGTTGAAAAGGCATCTCATCCCTTGAGGTAGTTTTCCCCATCCTTTGGCACCAACCACACTGACTGGTATACCTCCTCACATCTTGGTGAAGAGTGGGCCAGCAATATCTAGTTTGTAATACCTTGAATGTTGTTCTTTTGGCTACAAAGTGACTTCCATAAGGCCCATCATGATAGGCCCGAAGGATGGCGAAGACTTCCTCCTCCCTGACACATCTTCTTAGAATTTGATCTGGACCTTGCTTGAAGAGATTTCCCCCAATCCAAGTGAATGGGGTGTTCTTTCTTATGATTCTGCTCTTTTGCTTGGAGGACAAGTTTGGTGGAAACTGTGCAAACACCGAGTAGTTTTCTATGTCAGCAAACCATGGAGACAGAACTGAAATGGCGAATAAATGTTCATCTGGTAACTGATCATCAACCATTCCTTACTCCCCTGTAGGCAAAGTCAATCTGGATAGAAAATCTGCAATAACATTCTCCTTGTCAGGCTTATCAATAATAGTTAAATCAAATTTTTGCAATAAAAGTAACAATCTAATAATCTAGGCATTTACATCAGGTTTATTCATCAATTATTTAATTGTATCATGGTCAGTATGTACACATGTTTGGTACCTAGTAATATGATGCCTAAATTTATTCAAGGAATGCACAACAACTAGGAGCTCTTTTTCAGTCATTGTGTAGTTTAGCTTGGCTTTCGACAGATTCTTACTGATGAAGTAAATGGCATCAAGTAGCTTTTCATCTGTTTGGCCTAGATCTGCTCCTATGGCTTTGTGAGAGGCATTAGCATGTATATGAAAAGGAAGAGCCCAATTTGGGTCTCGAAGAATAGTTGCAGTAGCCAACTTGTCCTTTAGGGTGTCCAAGGCTTCTTGAAAACTTTCTGACAATAAACATTTGGAGTCTTTGGCCAATAATCCAAATAAAGGAGAAGCTAACTTGCAGAAGTATTTTATAAATCTCCTATAGTATCTCGCTAAACCTAAAAAACTTATGGCATCCCTCTGTTTTTGCAGAGTCGAGACCCTTTTGATGATGCCTATCTTATTTGGGTCTACCTGCAGTCCTTCCTGGGATATTGAGTGATGTAGAATAGTCCCTGTCATCATCACGAACTCACATTTTTTAGGACTAAGGGATAAGTTCATTTCAATGCATTTGTTCAACACCTTACCCAGGTTAGAAAGAGCCTCTTGGAAATCACACCCATAGGGTGTAAAGTCATCCATATAAATTTCTACTGCATCATGGACCAGCTTTGCAAAGATACTTAGGACTGCCCTCTAGAAAGTGGTAGGGGCATTGCATAGACCAAAAGGAAGGACCCTATAAGTGAAAGTAACCCAAGGACAAGTGAAGGTGGTTTTATCCTGGTCCTCTGGGCTAATCTAGATTTGATTATACCCATTGAACCCATCTAAGAAAAAGAATTTTTTTTCCCTTCTAGTGCATCTAACACTTGGTCAATGAAAGGTAGAGGGAAATGATCCTTCTATGTTTCTTTGTTTAACTCTCCGTAATCCACACAAATCCTCCACTTTCCATTTTTATTTGGACCCAACACCAAAGGAGACACCCACTCACTATATGAGATAGGGTAGATGAATCCTGCATCCAACTACTTTTTCAACTCTTCTTTGAATATATCCTTGAGAGATGGATTCATTCTCTTTTGGGGTTATCGGACTGGTTTACAACCTTCTTTGATATAAATGTGGTGAGTACATACCAAGGGGGAAACTCCCTTCATCTCTTTCTAATTCCAAGCAAAGGCATCCAAATGCTCTCCTAGCATATTACATAACTCTTCTTCTTGGTGTGCAGAAAGAGAGGGGTTTATTTTCAATGTTCTTTCAGGGCCAAATTCTATTGTCTTGACATGATTATGATTTGAGTCAGCTAAGCATAGATCAATCCGATGGTTTTTCATGGTTTCCTTCACTATTTCCTCCTCACTCTTCCTAGGCGAAGATGGAGGTTGATTATCTGGGAGAACTCTCCCAGATCTAAGGTTGATTAACTGAATTTCCACAACATAAGTAGGGTAGGATGTCTCTCCAATGTAGACCTGTTGTGCCTACCTATGGTTAGGGTTCGGGTTTGTTTTGGCAAGCATTCGAGGTTGTTTAGGTGGAGTAGGGTGTAAACGTTGTGGTTGAGTAGGATGTGAAGGAAATAAAGCTGTAGCATTGTTGTATGGGGGCCTCCACTCGTGGGGTGGTGCATTCCACTAAGGTGGTGGAGGAGTATATGGCTGAAATGAATGGTTGGTCAACTGGGAATGGTACTAAGGTGCAAAAGACTAGGGAGAAGGTGTAGACTAGGATGGATGAGCAAGGAGGGCCCAAGAGGGAATGGATGCATTTTGGTTAGGGTTGTAATATGCATAGGATGTCCCTTGCATGCCTCGCTGGTATGGCCGAGGCCCAGGAGGCATCCTTTGATTTATGTAGTAGGGTTTCAGTCACTCCTTCAGTTCCCTGATACACAACTTTTAGTCTAGGTAGAGAAGGGCACTAGTCTGTGGAGTGGTTTTCTTCATAGACCGAGTATATTTCTATAAGGTTTAATGGGCATTCATTCCTAGGGTGCCTCCTTGTGCATCTAGGGTAGAAGATGGATAATGCTCTCTCTGCTTCCTCCTGCTTCCTCTTGATTTTCATAGTGTCCATTTGTAGGGAAAGGGTTTGCAATATTTCACTCTTAAAATCTTCCAACATATTTCCAATTTAACTTTTTATAGATTTGTTGGAAGAGGATGAATTGTCCACTGTTTGACTAACCCTACCATTTTTCCTAACTACCTTAGAATGGTTCTTAAAAACGGTCTTGATATTTTCATAGCATAGCTGGTAGATTTCCCCTCTTGATAGCAGGTTTAGGGTATCTAGGAGATATTCCCTGATCCCCTTCAGTAGGACTAGCTTAAGTGACTCAGGATCAAGTGTGCACCTGGCCCTTTTACAGCTGAGATGGAATATTTCCTCATAATCCTCTAAGGACTCATCATGAGCCAAGGTCATTCTAAAAATTTCCTCTTTGGTGTCTTTGGACCTGCAGTAGTCCCTATACTTGTTGTTGAAAGCTTGTTGCCTCTGAGCCCAGGTGGTGATACTATCCCTAGGTAAACCCATGAACCAACACAGTGCTGCATCCTTGGGAGTGGATGGGAATAATTTCAACTTTTGATCATCAGTGTTGTAATCATAAGTTCTACATATGACAAAAAATTCAAACAAGAAATTATCTAGATCTTCTGAGGTCAGGCCTTGGAAGTGAGGAAGAGTAGAGGGGCTTATGTTTGTCATCTTGGCATCCTCATTGGTTTCTTTGATGGGAAAATCATCCTCAATCCTTTCTCTATCTCCGCTTTCATTTCTATTTTCATCCATTATGTTAGTTGGAATGGGTTCTTCTTCTTCCCCTATAGGCTCTTCAAAAATCTTAGGTTGTTTTCCTAAGGGGTCCTCTAATTCACAGCCACCGAAGAAGAGGGAAGGTTGGTTATTTTAAGTGGTGCGAGTATTTGTTAGAAATTTTCCTAAGTTATCCCTATTCCTACAAGGCATGAAAGAAGTGTTTTTTTTTTCAAGCTTGAAGACTAATTGCAGGATAGAAAAGACAAGCTAAATTGAAACTGACTGCTGAATGAAATCACTTGCAGAATGGAAAGGAAAGAAAACCTAATTACAACTATCTCTCAAAAATAAAACTAATAGCAAAATGAAAGAGATAAGAAATGGAAGAAATGAAAGCAGAAATCACATCTACTGAGACACCTCCGAGGCAACGACGCCAAAAATTGATGAGCACCAGTACTGCAGCAAGAATGCTACAACTCTTGGGGCTACCAACTTTACTTCATCAACCCGAGGTTCATACAAACTTGGAGGTGACACTACTGTATACACAAATAGATGCAATGCGTCCACTCTTTGTCACTGAAGAGATGGGCGATAGACCACTAGGGTTTCTCAAATCAACCTTCTATTGATTTAGAAGAAGTTTGATTACCATCTGAGAAAGGAGAATTTTACCCTAATTGAGAGGATTGAAATGCTACCTACTGTAGTAAAGAA
This sequence comes from Pinus taeda, assembly GCA_000404065.3. Taxonomy (NCBI): domain Eukaryota; kingdom Viridiplantae; phylum Streptophyta; class Pinopsida; order Pinales; family Pinaceae; genus Pinus; species Pinus taeda. Next base: position 169,136 of record APFE031152125.1, read on the forward strand.
AGACTGGAATAGATGCCTAAAACACACAACTCATTTATCTATTTGTTAAGATTCGTTTCTTTAGAATAATGCTAATCTAACACATGTGAAATCCTAATTAGTCCTAAGCATGCAAAATGATCTAATCAAACACTTAACTGCTGTGCACATGAATAAGTACAACCACCTTTTTCTTTTTGTCTTTTTTGTGAAAACATGAGTGCTAATCCTTCTTGATTGTATGGCAGGTGGGTTAGGTATGGAGAGAGATAGTTGTGATGGGCTAGATGGCTTGGGAGGCAAGAAGGGGTATTCTCCTAGCTTTCGTGATGTATTTCTCACAAATCAGGCTCAAAACAGGCCACTACAGGTCATCCTACAGGATGTCTACAGGATGTCCTAATTCACCTACGGGATCCCCTGCTTAACTATAGGAACAGGCTGAAAGCATAAGGAGTGATTTGGATAGTGGTATGGATCTTAGGGAAGGTGAGTGACGGTAGGAATAAGGCAAGAAAATGGTTAGGACTCACTCAGAACTCAAATTGAAGTTGTATGATGGTTGGATTTGCTCAACAAGCATGAAAAGTTGTCCTTGTGAAATGATAACTCGAATTGTGAACTTAGTGGCCTTTGGCGATCACGAGTGGGTGTGGTTTGGTTGAGACTGATGATATGAGGTCTTCCTGCAATATTGACACTCCTGCAACATATACATTATTGTTGGCATTTATCCATAAGTCATGTCAAGACAAGAAAGGTTTACATCAACATAGTAAAATAGAATTTCATCATTTATTTGCCTAGTTCATGCCTGGAAATGCTTGAAGCCTATTATGAAATCACCATTAAATCTAATCAAAAGCTTAAGATATCAGAAATGACAACTGCAACTTGTCTCTTAAAACTTAAAGATGTTGACCTAATTAGTAGAAAAACCCTAAATTCCATAAGAAATCATAATTTTATCTTTTTGGGCTGAATGAGAGTTTTTCCTCAAACCATGGTCCCTGAAGGGAGGAATGAGGCAAGATACGCCTGTTATCAGCCTTTTTGATATTTCTTTATCTCTCTAAATCTACTATTAAATCTATGCACAAGTGGAAGCAAAATAATCAAATTCACTAATACTTGCAATGTAACAATGCCTAAATCAATTCAACAAGTAATCTATGAAATAACCCAATCATACAAGTACGGTAAGAGGAACTTCTGCCGCTAGGGTTGGGCCATAACCCAAGAGCTTCAACTCTCTGAGTCGACTTAGTGCTGGATCAAGGGAATGTTCATTTTAATTAACATATCAAAAAATACATAGCAATGTTTTGCCACAATACTTCAACTTGAAAGTGCTTAGTTATCTTGCATAAAAAATCAGAATACTAATGAGGCTCTAGGCCTTCTTATTTATACAACTGAAGTTTCCAACGACTTCCTTAAATCTAGGGAGGCTTGGCTCCTAATCTCAAGATAAACTGGTTCTTTAACTGTCACTGGCTTGACTGCCAATGATCCACATGACTCGGCTACCTGCAACTCTGAGCTGATGTGATTTGATTGAGGGATCTTCAAATGTGTGAGGACTTAATGAGGAAGATCCATCTCCTATAATCTCTTCTTTTTGTCTTATTCGAGTTCCTTCACCTTAATTAGCCATAATTTTCCATAATTTGCTCCCAAAAACTTGCAATCAATGCACATTAGACCACTAGACATAACATCTTACTTTTACTCATCTCATTAAGCCAAATATAATTAAAACATGTAAGGAATTATGAGAAAAGTTGATTTTAGTAAGCTTAGAGGTGTATTAAGGTCCATATATTTTACCCAATGATGAGCCTCATCACCAACTGCAAAATAATTAGAGGGAAAGTTGCATGGGCCTTCTGCCAACATTCTTTAGAATGTGCTTCCTTTAATTCTCTTTGTCTCCAATAAAACCTTTGCTACCATGAGAGTAGTGTTCCTAAACAAATTTTTTAGTATAATGACCTCAAATGGATCAACAATTTGTTATTTGTGGGAACTTTAATTATAGGTTTGCAAATGCACTTCGAGATAGTGATTATAAATGCTCACCTAATATATTTTATTCAAGACTTGTTTTGGCATCCCCACAAGCTGCAATTGATGTAACAACAACCTCAAATGCATATTATGTTGTTATCTTGGGTGTTATTGGTCATATGTTGACAACTCTACTTTGTTTGAATGAGGACATGAAAAAGTGTAGGTGTAAGGGAGAAGAATGAGTAGTTGTATTTGTACATGGGAGTCCATCTTCTATTGTTTTAAGTCATATCCATGCACGTGAATAACAAGTTTCCAAGGACAAGGAAAATACTTTTGGTAATTTCTCATTTATTTAAATTGTTTTTCCATAGAAAATGTAGAAATTTATTTGTGGATATTTCCCAAACCATGCATTGGATGGCTACGACACTTAGAGGAGGGAAGCATTAAGGTAATATGAACAACAAACTTGCAAAGTTTCAATAAAAACCAGTTTATAATTTTTTATAAATGAAGCATCATCACCTACATCCATTTTGCTTATATTTCAATATTTTTGCATTGGATCACCACAAATTTTGGAGAAGGGAAGCATTATGTTAAGATGAACAACCTTGAAAAGTTTCAAGAAAAAACAGTTTACAATTTTTGAGAAATTAAACATCATCCCCTACAACCATTTTTCTTATATATCAATATTTGTGCATCATATGGCTTTGCTTTGAAGTGTGGAGAAGCATTAAAATAATAAAAACCTGCTCACAAAATTTCATGGAAATCCAGTTTGTACTTTGTGATAAAATTTTTAACAAATTTTGTTCCTACACCTGCAACAATTTGCTACTACATCTATAATAGTTCACTTCAATTCATGTGGTAACTTATTTGTTATATCTCGAAATTTGTTTAATAGTTTTTTGTGATTTTTGGTATATAATGACATTAAATGGTGATGAACACACTCACTGAGAGTCACCTCAATTTGAAGTGTTATTTGCATGAAATGTCAATGGCTTTGAATTTGTTGCAACTCCATGTACAAACGCTGCAACTCAAATTGTTGCAACTCCACAAGAATTGTTAAAATGATACTTTTGAAGGTATTTTGGATGTGGGAATTGAACATAAGAGTGATAAGTTGATTTTGGTAACAATGTATTGAAACATCATAAGTTAGATAGCTTGTTTTTGTTCATGATTAGCTAATAGAGACGTGTTTTAAGAAGGCCTTTTATGAGAAATGCAATATTGACAAAATAAGACAACCATTGTTTGAGAAAGTTTTGAGGTGCTATTAGGAAAGAATTATTGTCTTTTATCAATAGAGTAAGCAAAAAAAAGGTGCTAAGAAGTGGAATTGGTTACTATGAATTAAAAGTGGAAGAATCAATCTTTATTAACCTTTATGCTCAATGCGATGCATTTTTGGGGAAATTGACATATCAACACAAAAATTCGATCATAATAACATGTATATATACCCAACATATGAAAACAATTCTCAATACAATAACAACACTTCCATACAAGAACTAGTGTTGAAAATAACATAAAATAAATCAATGCTGCCACATAAGAACCAACATTATATATGGAAGAGAAAGTTGTTCCACAAGAACTTGTTGTGGGAATAAGATAAATTAGAATTATTTTGGTGGAACCATTTATGGAAGGACAATGGATAGACAACAAGAAAATTATTCAAGGCAAAGGGAAGATTGTTGGCAGAGGTATTAGTTTCTGTCATAGTGGCAGTTTTTATAATAAACATGAAAATTTGATGCACTTATTTCTAATTGGTAGTCCTAAAGAAACGTGGGGGTAGAATGACAAACAATGAGAGTGTCATGGAAGACGTTGTTAATGAAATTGAGCGAAATAGAGTGAGGATGGAAAATTGCATTCCACTACTCTTATTGTCAATGAGATTCTTAGTGCAACCATGCAGATTGGGTACATTTGAAAAGTTAAGAGACTCTTTATTGTCAAATCTATCTGGTTTGCATGAGGACATGCAAATTGCAAATGTGGGGGATGTCACCTTTTTCACCATTCTAAAAAACCATATTTAGTCATTCTATCGTACTTTTTCCATCTATTACTTGCCTTGTTGTATTTCTTCATGAATATGCCATAACAAGGCTACAAATATTAAAATAGTTAATTATCATTATTTTCTTTTATTTTTTTTGCAAATTATAAAAGATTGTTATTAGCTTTACTTATGATAGTTTTCCTAATGTTGTTCCTGTGGTTCCTATGTAATTACTGCAATCATCGCACATATGACCATGGTCGCAATTTCTCGAGGAAGGCTAGCCGTTGTAGCCCTAGAAGCGAAAACTATTTTCGTTTTTCGGTGATTATTTTCCAACATGAACATATAAGTGTATTTGATTTTATCATTGAAAAGGTACATCGTTGGGTTTAATTTTATAATTTTATGTATTTTTTCTTTTTAAATCAAATGGCATTAAATGGAATTTATGTATTTAAATTTTGTCTTTTTAAACTGACACTAAATTTGGTTAAAAATCTTTTCGTTAATTTCACATATTTATTTAAATTTTGTCTTTTTAAACTGACACTAAATTTGGTTAGAAAATCTTTTAGTTAGTTTCACATATTTATTATTTAACTTTTGTATAATTAAGTAATTAATTAATTTTTTTTGTTGGTTATAAAGTAGGTTTATAATTATATAAATGTAAAATAAAATAAATAAGATTATTATAAAGTGTTTTTTGGGTTATACGATGATATAGTAGATATAAGTAAAAGAAAAATTATTGGATAAAGAAATTAATGGTGAGATTTACAATAAAGTAGATTGAGGGATAAGAAATTGTAAGTAGCTTAAAGAAAGAAAAAATGTCACTATGTTGAACATGATTGTAATATTAGTGAAGACTATAATATTAATAAAAGGTAAAGGTATTTTGATTGCTTAAACACTGAAAGATAAATATTAAGAAACTGTAATATATGAATGGAATTACTAGAATCTATATTTGTGTAACCACTCTGAAAGATGGATTTTTAGTTCTACAAGCTGTGTATGAAATATTTCGTTAGCTTTTATAAACAATAAATAATTTAACGCAGAAGCTAATTTTCTTACATAAATTTATGCACTGTATTTTGTTAGTTTAAATTTAAAAATAATAAAATTTTAAAATGAATGCATGAACGTGTAAGATAACAAGGGAATCACTGTCATAGCTGTAGTCCTTGCCGGGGTTGAGAAACTGTAGTTGTTTGAGTTGCCATTGTATTCAGCAGCCTAAGGAATTGACCTGTCTAGTGTATTCAGCAACCTAAACAAGCTGTAACAGGCAGTTCCACAAAAACCAGGACTAACTAAAATAGGTTCTCAGTAATGATTGTCATGTATGATGTGTATACATTGTAATAAGAGATTGAAATTAACTCAGTTGCAGGTGTTTCTAGCATGCGTAGTGAATATCTCAATGCCAACTCCATCGTTTTTATATTGTTGTGTGAGCAATTTGTGTTATTTTTCACCAAAAGGGAGGTGTTGTTTTCTTTTCGAAATACCCGAAAAGAATATACAATTATGATCGATCTTGTGTCGTTCTATTTTTCTCTCGTAAATAAATATTGCGTCGAGAATCTAAAGAACAGTCATCCTTGCCCATAAAGTTGATAGTGGCATATTTGACCACTTAACTTATCTAAAATATTAAAATAAAACTACATAAACATGTGGCATCAATCAATGGAAAACTTGTTGGTAAGCATGCAGGGTGAAGCATAAATAAGTATTTTCCCTTTTTTCAATTAAAATTCGATTTAGTGCATTATATGTTCCTTTGCCCAACCACGGCATGGGTGTGCATTGCAGAACTCAAAGCCGTTTATTAAAATACTATAAAGCCAAATCATGCCCTGGAATGCGCCAATATGATAACCACAACATTACATGTGCACGCCCACAAAAGCGAACAGAACCCACTAGTTTGTATGGATTACATGTGTGTGTTGCAGAACTCAAAGCCATTTATTAAAATACTATAAAGCCAAATCATGCCCTGGAATGTGCCAATATGGTAACCTCGGCATTACACGTGCACACACACAAAAACGAACAGAGCCCACGAGTCTGCATGGATTACACTTGCAAGCCGAGGAAAGCCAAGAAAATTGATAAGTGGAATATGTCACCAGTCTACATGGATTACACCTGCAGGCCTAGGAAAGCCAAGAAAATTGATAAGTGGAATATGTCATATGTGTCCCCTTTTCTTCTTTTGTAAATGATACTTGACCATCCTTCTTATCATAGCGTGTTGGCCCCAGTCAATCGACACTACATCGTCTTCCCGCAGTGGATGGATTTGTTCTTAGTTACTTTTTTTTAAGGGACATTGCAAGATGTTCGCTTAACAACCCATGAATTAATAGTTAACCATGAGACGACCGGCGTTGCGTCCTTTGCCATCGGTGTCGATCTGGTTGAAAACACTCGCATCCAAAACTCGTCCACCATTGGAGCACTGATCAACAATTCTCGCTATCACAGATGCGCCAATGTATCTGTTAGTAACCTGTGTCAACAAATATAAATAAGATATTTGGTTGATAAGGAAACATCATTTTTATTTAAATTATTGATTTCAGAATATTTTAGAATTAATAAACCTTTAGTTGTTAAACATTCTAAATTTGTCAAACATGCACATAAATATATATACGATTCTATAAAATGAAATGCATATACATACCTTCAAGCATTTTCCACAGGATGCCTGACCATGGGGGCCAACAGGTCCACAGAAGGCAGTCCACCCATATTTCTTCCTCCACTCTAGGGGCTTGCTGGCATCCCAGGTAGCACAGTATGCAGAGGCCTTACCCAAATCCCAGCCAATTCTTTGTGGGTTATAGTAATTATAAGTTGCCCTCGCATTGGACGCTTGTTGCGCCTCACATGAGCTCATGACAATTGCTAGGACCACAATGACCATTATCACAACACCTACAATCTTCATTCGCACACACAAATAGAATGCCACAAACAGTTTTTTGATGTAACTGAGAGATGGAGGAGAAGTGAATGGAAGTGAGTAGTTATAACAAGCTAGAGGGGCTATATGGGCACTGTTCAAAACCATTAGAGTCATGCTAAAACAACTTAGTGTTTTAGGTAATACTGGAGTTTAACGATTAGCGTTTCAGGTAATATTGGAGTTTAGCGTTTAGTGATTCAGGTAATTTTTAATTGGAAAAATACGACTTATTTTTCATGGATATTGTTCTTTTCTCTGGAGCACCAAGAATCTAATATTGGAGTTTAGCAATTAGCGTCTCAAGTAATATTGGAGTTTAGCATTTAACGTTTTAGGTAATATTGGTGTTTAGCGTTTCAGGGAATTTTTAATTGGAAAAATACAACTTATTTTTCATGGATAGCTATGTGGGCACTGTTCAAAACCATTAGAGTCGTGCTAAAATAGCTTAGCATTTCAGGTAATATTGGCATTTAGCGTTTCAGGTCGTCTTTGCTTGAGGAATTATAATATAAAAGAAATTGAACAGGAATGGAGTAACTAGGAGTTGGGATTTTCGAACTTAAATAAAATAGTTTTCATTTTTTGTTGAAAAAAATAGTATTCATTGTCTCATGTTGTTGTTGATAATTCGGTTTCTAATTGGCTGAAATCTTAGATTTCAGGGAAAGTTTGTTAATAGAAAAATTGAAAAACGTTCAAACAGATAGAAGAACATGGTAACATATTGGACTATGAGCATTAACCATTAAACTTACCTCACTTGAAGTGATTCTCACAGTCAATCATGTCTTTTTTGCAGCGATTCTCACGCATGTCTTTTCTGCAGTGCTCTGAAGCGAATAGAACTGACTGCATCTTACCGCAGCTTATTGATCTGGATTTGTTGTAAGTTATTGTTTATAATTCATAGATGAGAACCAAAACATTTATTGGCTCTGAAGATAATAGAAATGATCGCAGTTTACCTCAACTCACCGATTAAATCCATAGAAATGACCGCAGTTTACCTCAACTCACTGAGAATATGTGGCATTAAAGAGTTGTGATAGAATTCACCACAACAAGAACAGGTGGCATCCAAGAAAATGGTAGTGGCAGCATACAGGAAGCGAAAGTTACTTTGGATATCACAAAATAGACAAAGAAGAAATGCAATCCGAACTTTGGATAAAAACACTTTGTACATATAAAGTTGCCTCGGGAAACATAAAGTTTCCAATAAGATGTCGTTTTGAAAACTTTGCTTAAAATTTTGGTGCAGCCAAATTGCCAGCAAAAACTTTAGTTAAATATTTGTACGCAAGCGAAATGTTTAGTCAAAAAAGTGTTTAATTGTCAGTCAACGCCGTATCAAACGCTATAGTTCCTACTATGTCGGAGACAGGGACTAATAACGTGAACTACCAACTTAATCCTCGATCATCCTAAAATCTAAAATTCTTAATACAAGTTACGATTACTATAATATTAGCTTGAAAACATCATATCTGGAGGTTTGATTTTTAAATAATAAATTAATATTATATTAAATATAGAATTTGAAGTAGAAATAAATAAATAATTATCTCCTCACAAAACATTTTTAAAATTAATTAACTAGTTAGGTAAAGCCTTGCAACAATTAGTTGAGCGTGATCTTTAAACATTTTTCAAATTAATTAATTAGTTAGGTAAAGACTTGCAACAATTAATTGAGCGTGATCATTAAATTTTAATGCGATATAGGATGTGAAAGCAATAATAATGCTAAATAACGTGTGGTAAAGTTTTATTATAAAGTTAAGTTTTATTATAAGTATGTTTTAATTTGTAAAAATATTTTTTAAGTTTTTGAGTTAGTAGGCTTTTTTTTAAGTGTAAACAATTATTGATAAAGAATTTATTTGGATGTAATAGAAATAAAATTAAAGATATATTTTTGTTTAATGGTTATGTATACTAGATGAGAAAAGTTTATTTTTTTAGAAATATTTAATATAGTGTTTAGTAAAAATTGATATTGTTCTTCATGATTAATGTTTTTTTATATGGACTCTTTCATAGGAATGAATGGCGAAGGTGAATGAAGAATTTGTCACGTCATTTATATTATATATATATATATATATATATATTATATATTATTGAGTGTAGTTGAATTTTCTCTTTTATATTTGTTAGCCAATAGAAATCAATTAGTTTTATCTTTTTTAAAGGATAGGCGAAATGATGAGATCATATTTGATTATTTTCACACTTTGAGAAGATGAAATTAATGGAAAAACAACCTAAGGATCATGACTTAATGGTGTAGAGGAATGAATAGCAATAAAAAGGATAGATTTAGGGGATTGTTGAGTTATAAGTGGTCGAATTCATAATTGAATTTCTATTGGGTTGTCTTGATTTGAGGATTTCTTCTCAAAAGGGGAAGAATGGTAATAAAAGAACTATGTCAACCAACACTTACAAAAAAAAGGAAAAAAAATGGTAAGGGAAACCTTGATACATTACTTATGGTATGATGGCACTAGACCCAAATCAAGACTTATATAAGAATACAATGGAAAAAGAGGGAATACCTGAGCAGAAAGGAAATAGTATCCTACCTAGTCAATTATTATTGATAGTTAGGTAGGGTGCCCAATTGAATGACAACAATATGGAAATTCATAGATTTAAAAAAAGGGGTGGTTGATTAAAGCACAAACAACTTCCTTGGAGTGCATACCTAGTAAATGACATTGAAGTGAAAGGTTGAACCCCAAAATTGTAATAAAGCCATGACCAACTTATGTGATGAAAATGAATAAGTGTCTCTCTTTTAAAGGTGCCCTTCTTACATATATTGACTAAGTAGAACAAAAAACATGAATGATGATGGGGAATGACTTGGAGGGACATAGTGATGACTCACATAATTCTAAGGTGTCAAGATCCACAATTATGAGCTAGAATAATCATAGTTGGTAGAGGATGATAATTGATAGGAAAGGAGATGTTTAAAGTTTAAATGATCAAAGATAACAATAGAAGTGGGAATCAACTAGTAGAGAGTGTAATTGATTGATATGACATATATATATATATATATATATATATATATTAGAGAGTGTAATTGATTGATATGACATATATATATATATAATATATATATAATATTATAATATATATATATATATATATATATATATATATATATAATATATATATATATATATATATATAAAGAAACTTATCAAGTTTCTGTTGTTAGTATTGAAAGAAGTTAATACAACCACACTAAGCATACAAATTTTTTTGGGACAATAATGGTAGTAGTAGTTCAAGTGCTACAAATTCTAAACAGAAGTGTTCACAATCCAAAAGTGAAAGAGAATAATCTCTTGTCCACATGAATGCAAATGAATCTATCAAATGATACCAAGACAAGAAATTGGTGAAATAAGAAAATCCTTCTAGAGTGAAAACAATAATGATCGAGTGATGGGTAAATAACTAGAGATCAACAAGCCATTGGTTTAAGTGAATTAAGAATGACATAGTGTTTGTGTTACATTGAGAACAATGGTAGTGGAATGGATAAGAAAAATGCGTATAGTAATCATGGACTTTTAATTTTGTATTGATGATTTGAGGAATGATTGTACGACCCATAATATCTTAACAATGAATCTCACTAAATTTCATTGGGGAAGGAAGAATACGCGACTAGAGATTGGAGCTCAAAATGATGAGGTTCCTTTGATGTTTAATGGTGCACTTAAATGACTATACACATTGTTAAATTGTTAATTTCCTAGTTGAAATAACACGAAATGATTATTGAAAACTAATTGGTATCTTGATGAAACATGACACTAATAGTACTAATGAGATAGCATAGATCCTAGATGGATGTTGAATAATCTTATTTCATAGGTTGTATTCAATGTTTATACAAGCAAATGAAATTGACGTTTCCGATGAATCACGATAATAATGCTTATAGTGTATTATTGTTCTATATTTGATAAATATTGAGATGATTCTCATATTGATGATGTTTCATGAGATGATGATATGAGGATAATGATGCACATGTGGTTCTTATTCTTTTAGTTTGTTATGATAATGATGTTGTATGCTCATGATGGATATGATATGCATAGGAATTATGATGTTTTGTAAGAGGTATATTAACATGTGGTTCATTTATTATGTGATGTCATGATATGTCTTTAATGCTAATATGATGATGTTATAACTTATGAAGTTATTTTATGATGTGAAGCATGTGGCAATTGCATGCAATTTTTATGACATGCAAGATTATGTGGTTCTTTACTATTCAAAGTGTGGTCATTAACAATGATGTTATGTTATCATGATGACATACAAGAGCTAGCATGTGGATTATTTTATATGATGCTATGATTATAACTAATGCATTGTTTACATATTGAGATGTGGTGACTGACAAGAAATCCACAAATGGGCGGAGAGGGTTGGTTTATTTGATGATATCGTGGGAGCTCATACCTACAAGGGAGAATATGTAACACCACATGGCTTGGGGAAAAAATCAATTGACACTACATATGCTAGTGGTTCCTTTGTCTTGTATAGCTCTTGATGGATAACTCTTGAGGGGCTATGAGACCATCTTGAGGAGGCAAAGTGCTTGATATTGTAGGCCAAATGTCTGATATTGGATTGGGATGTTGAAGTCTGCTGGGGGTGTAGGGACTTCGATGCTTGGGGCTGTGCACCTTAGTGAGTGTGAGGGGAGTGGGCTAGACTTGTGAGCTGCCCAGAGTCATTGAGTCTAGGGACGGGATGTCTTCCTTGGGGTAGATGAGGTCTAAGCCTTGACGTGAGCCTTGGGGCCAGCCATAGGTTATGGTATATATCGTTGAGGCTTATGCCTGGTCCTAAAAGTTGGGAAAACGAATAGAGATTCCTTGGGATTTCTAGGGTGTTATGGAAACATTCGTAGCTTATTGGTTATATTAATTTAGTAAAGGGCGAGGGGAAAACATGAAGTAATAAATAAATAATTAAAATAAAACGTTAAATGATTCAACTTAACTTTGGGACAAAGTTTCTTATAGAAGGGGTCTGTAAACTGTCGTGGAATTCTACTAGACAATTCATCACAACATATTTGATAATAATATATTAAAATACTGAAATTGTACACTATTACAGTTTATTAAACTTTAAGATCTGTGGATTTAACTGTAATTAGTGCATGCATGCGAATATAAATTATACATAAAAGTAGAGAATGACAAAATAAGCACACACACACACACACACACATAAGACACAAGATATGATATATGGGAAACCCTTTCAGAAGAAAACCCATTTGGAAGGTGGGGTCGCTTCACTCTCTTTCTTTGTCTAGAAATATGGTTGCAGGTACAAAGAAGTAACATCTGTGGCCCATGGCCTACTATAGTGCACAAATAATATCTATTTTCTCTACCTCCTATCTCTCATGGCTATCTTTTCTCAGCTATGGAACAAAATTCTTTTGAAATAATGGAATGCCTCTTCCTTTTAGTGGCCCAATTATAACACAGTCTGATAGCCTACTAGTGGTTAAGTTTGGCTCAATCAACTCTTAACTAGAGTTACAAATAGACTCTTCTAGATTTTTTTACATCACAAACACATGGATAGCCCCTTTTCCATGAATAATGGAGGTTGACGTGGCATCGATCCGAACTATAGGTGTGAAAATAGGAAGGTCAACTTCTGAGTGGCATAACTTTTGCATACAGACTTCGATTGATGTGCTTCTTGTATCGTTGGAAAGGTTTGTGTGTGTAGAATAGCATGAAAAGGTGTTGAACTAAAGAATCAAATCTTCACCCAAAAAAAGCATCATTTGATGCCTCAAAACACTCCCGAAAGGTTTCAGACCCCGTTTCACCAAACTGGGTCCCGCTGATAAAAATGGTCCCGTGAGTTGATTCCTCCACTTTTTCCACTCCAAATGCATCAATATGGATGAAAAAAATATAATGATCCAATTTGGATCACACCTCCCCATTTTGGGAGGGTTTTGGTAATGAGGTGAGGAAATTTTTCCTCCACCTTCTCTCTAGTGTACCATTTAACTTTGCTTGGAAGTTTTCCCTTCAACCCAATCTGCCAAAGGTCATGTTGCCCCTATATTGTAGTTTTGGACCTATTTTGCAAAATTGTATTTTAGGTCAACTCTGTCTGAGTGTTTTGTGCCAAATCCTCCATAGAAAGTAGGACCTGTTCCTCTTCCTGATCTAGCATGGAAGGCTCATAGAGTTCCAAATTCTCTATATTCACAACTGAATAAATGCGGATATATGGAGGTAAACTGAGTCGATAGAAATTATCACCTACCTTTTCCAATATCTCAAAGGGACCATACCCTAGAGCCTTGATTTTCTTACCAGGACCCTGCATTAACCTCTCCGTGTTCAACTGTAGCCATACTCTGTCTCCCACCTTGAATGATTTCTCTATTCTGTATTGATCATGCATGACCTTATACTTATCCTGCGACTTCTGCAATGTTTCATGTACTTGTAGATGGATCTGCCTGATATTCTCTATAATTTTTTTCTCCCTCAAAGAAACTCTTGTAAGATATTCCCTCGCTCCTCCTTGCTACCCATATGCAATGTCCAAAGGTGAAGGTGGAAAATATCCAAAAAAAGTATCAAATGTGGACTTACTTGTAGAAGTGTGGACTGCTCTATTATAAATATGTTGTATACATACCAAATTTTCATCCTCAGTCTTCGGATACTTATGGTTGTATCCCCTCAGAAGTTGCACCAAAGTCTTGTTGACTACTTATGTCTGCCCATCTGTCTATGGATGGAATGTTATAGATATCTTCAACTTTGTGTGCATCTTCTCCCACAATGCAGTCCATAATGCATTGAGAAATCTTGTGTCCCTATCTAAGATGATTCTTCTTGGTATTCCAAAGTGCACCTAGACCTATCCAAAGAATAATTTTGTTGCTTATTGTCCGTTGATGGTCTTTTTACAGGGAATCTAAACATACATCTTATTGAACCTGTCAATTGCCATGAACAGGTATCCATGTCCCTTCCTTGTTGTTGGTAAACCTCCCATAAAGTACATGGAAATTCTTTCCTAAGGATGAGTATGTATAAGTAAGGGATGATACAGACCCTGTTTCATGTTTCTAGGCTTGCTAGTACAACAAAGCATGCATCCTCTTATGAACCTAGCTACTTGATCTTGCATCTTGGGCCAATACACATACCTTTGCAAGTTAGCCATGGTCTTCCCTATATCAAAGTGCCCTTCAACCTTGGAGGTGTGAGCCTCTCTAATAAGCTACAAACAATCACCTTTAAGAACATATAGTTTATCCAACATGTAGAGTAACCCATCCTGGAGATGATAGTCAATGATGTTGTCGCCATTGTGCACATGACTCTAACTCTGCAACCATTGATACACCTCCTTGAAGTCCTCATCTTCTCAATATGCCTCTATGTATGTATCATGGGTGAATGGCTCCATGTGCATAAGAGCCCCCAAAGCTGTAATATTTGATGTGGGTGGCCTTGAAAACATATTGGCGAACCTGTTTTTGTTTCCCTTCTTATAATTGATCACCAAATGAAACTGCTATAAAAACCCCATCCACTTGTAATGCCTGGTCTGTTGTAGCTTACTCTGGGCCTGCAACTATTGTAGCAGTTGGTGATATCTGTGTATTACTGTCTCCTTTCCCATCAAATAGTGCTTCCACTTCTTCATAGCTTTCACCATGGTTGATCCGAAATGGATACTAAATCAAGAAGAAAAGGTATTACAGACTCATGTGCATGAGTGCCTATATTATTTAGTGTAATGGATCAAAAATATTGCGAATAATACATACATTTAACAATTGGAAAACATAACAATTCAACACATCAACACAATAAATAATCAAGGAGTTCACCAGACTTCCTAGCTATGTCTCCTAGTCCAGATTTTAGTGTCGACCTCTATATTATGTCTTAAAGAATAGATTTTACAGGTGTGAGCTCATTCAAAGCCATAACACAACAAATAGTGATATTACACAGGGATTTCACTCGAAAACCTCGAGTCTAAAGAGTGCACAGACTCTCCCTCTTAGTGCCTCTAATCAACTATTCATAGCTATGTGTTTTCTTTGACTCTTTGTCTCAATATGTCTTCTCTCTGACTCTGACCATCTCTGTTCTGTCATTGGATGGATTTTTAAGCTTAATAACGATGTCTATTCGTTTCCGTGTTCGAGCTCTCTGGCTTCCAGTCGTTTCCCTTCTTCTCAAGGCCCTTTGGCTCCCATCAAGCATTCATGCACTCATTGTTGAAATGCTCGGGGTAACAAGGATGCTAACAAGACAAAATACTGGCGGGCACGGGTGGAATTGGATATTTGGCCTTCCCTCGACAAAATCCTTAAAACAATGCATTTTTTGTCTCCTAGGGAAAATACACAGAAAACATAGAAAATATGACAAAAACACTTTCTATCAGACTTCAAATAATATCCAATCATGTCCATAATCCCTATCGGGTCTAGCCTTTATCGCAATCGCAAGTTTCATCGGCTATGGGTCGTAATCCCTTTGTATTTGGTTCCAATCCCATTCCTCCACCAATTATCGATCGCCGATATCAGTGTATCACATATCGCAGGGTCATGGGTCTCTGTGTTTTTTCACTAGTCCTCTCACCAATCGCTGATCACCAATCACCACCATCGGCCCATCGCAATCGCAATCGCGTTACTCATAGCCTATCGGCATCACCCCTTTGCATTGTTGCGATGCGATAAGTCGTAATCGCATATCGCTAAGTCTCTGGGCCTGCGGTAAGTCCTCCGTTTGGAAATATATGATGCGATATTGTAATCTCTGTCATTGATCTGCATGCTTGATCAACGGTCCACATTTTGTCATTGATCGCAGTCACATTTCCCTTAGGGCTGCCTCCAATATACTTCGCCAACCTCTCCCGATGTGATATCCTGATTTAATCTGGGTCGTTGATCTGTCTGATCCGACAACTTTTGTGCAAAGAGACTTTACTCTCCGCTTCACTCTATTTTCCACCATTCCTTAGTGTTTTCCTCTGCGATCTCTATTTTCTGATTGTTTAATATATATGAAGAATTACATTTTTAGAGGGTTTAAGATCCATTTTGGATCGCGCCTTCCCACTGAAAAGCTTTTGGACCACCAAAAGTTGGTTTTAGGCATCGATCAAGTGAGGATACAGTTCCCTCACTTGTCCAACTTTTATCCATTGTGCCTTGCTTGGATTTGAACCTTTGAGTCCTACTCTCAGGTACTCAACATCCCCTTGACATGTAGTTCTTACCTTCCTGTCCAGAACTGTGTCCTCCTATAACTCATTGAGATACTCAGGCAACAAATCCCCAATAGAAGGCAACTGAATTTTCTCTTCATGATCTTCAATCAATGAATATTCATACAATCTCAAGTTTTGTATATTAACGACTGCATAGATCTGCATATAAGCTGGCAAATCAAGGCGAAAAGCATTTTCACCAATTTTATCAAGTATCTTGAAAGGTCCATACCTTATTGGTTTTAGCTTCTTACCTTCACCTTGCATTATGTCTTTGCTGATGTATAGCCAGACTTGATCACCAACTTGAAAACTATGTTCAACTCGATTCTTGTCATGTCTTGCCTTGTACTTGGCTTGACTTCTTTCCAACTATTCCTGTATTTCCTGGTGAATTTCCTGGATTTGTTCAATGAACTTGGTTGCTTTATCCAAATCACTATGTCCATCAACTACTATGTCTTTACCAAAGACAAAATCCAAGGGAGACTTTGGTATAAAACCAAAACAAGTCTCAAAAGTAGATCTCTGAGTAGAAGAGTGCTTGGCACGATTGTAAGCATGTTGCGCATAACACAATGCTCATCCCAAAGCTTGGGATGCTTGCTGCAACAGCCTCTGAGCGATTGGATCACTGTCCTATTGACCACTTCTGTTTGACCATTTGTTTGTGGATGAAATGTTGTGCTCTTCTTCAACCTGGTGTCCATCAACTCCCATAAACTTGACCAAAACTTCACGACAAATCGAGAATCTCGATCAAATATAATAGAAGTGGGTAACCCAAATCCATACATTCTGAAAGAAAAACTTGGTTGTTTGTTCAGTTGTAACTTGCTTATTACATGGTATCAAAATACATATTTTACTAAACCTATCCACAACAACATACAAATAATCATGACCTTTCCTAGATTTTGGAAATCCCCAAACAAAATCCATGGAAACGCTTTCCCAAGGACGAGAAGGAATTGGAAGTGGAGTGTACAAGCCTAATTTTCTATTACTGGGCTTGCTTGTAGCACACATAGTACACCCTTTGATATATCTAGAAACTATCTCATGCATTCTTGGCCAATATTAGAACCTTTGCAATTGTGCAATTGTTTTACTTACACCAAAATGACATGATATGAGAGAAGTATGCGCTTCTCGGAATATGTTAACTCTTTCAATTTGTGGAATGCATAACTTCCCCAAATTATATAAGAGTTGGTCCTTTACATAATAATCCAATTCTTCTACTTGCTTTCCATGACTTAAAGTTTCATATACATCTTTAAAATCTACATCTTGAGCATATTGTTCAATGTAACTTTCATGGATTACTGAGTTATGCTTAAGTATAGTAGATGCATTTATGATTGGTCTTGATAACATGTCTGCAACCTTATTGTGTGTGCCTTTCTTATACCCGATGACAAGATGAAATTGCCGTAGAAAACCCATCAGCCTATAATGTCTTGATTTCTGCAATTTAGTTTGTGAGTGCAAGTATTGAAGTGGTTGATGATCTGTATGTATGATTGTTTCTTTACCCATTAGGTAATGTTTCCATTTTTTCACACTTTGTACTAATGCATACAATTCTTTATCATATGTGGGATAATTAACTACTGTAGAAGTAAATGTCTTAGAATGATAGAATATGGGCTTTCCGTGTTGCATTAACACTGCTCCCATGGCATAGTCACTGGCATCTGTCTCAATCTCAAATGGATGTTGAAGATCTGGTAGTGTTGGTACTGGTTCTGTACTGATTTTCTCTTTTAAGGTGTCGAAGGCTTTTTGCTATTTGCCTCCCCACTTAAACACCTGTTTCAATCTTGTTAAAGCATGTAATGGAGCTGCAATCAAATAAAAGTTAGAAATAAAATTTCTCCAATATTGTGTTGCCCCTAGGAAACTCCTAACCTCTATAGTAGATTTGGGTTTAGGCAAGTTTACAATGACTTCAACCTTAGATGGATCTATATTCAATTCACCACCCCTACAATATAACCCAAATAATTTAAATATGTTCTGCCAAATTCACATTTTGATAGTTTTACATAGAGATTTTCTCTTTTTAAAGTGTCTAGTCTGCTTTACACGCTTTAAATGGTCTTCCCATGTCTTACTAAAAACAATAATTTCATCTAAATAAAAAATTACAAAATCATCCATAAATGGTCTGAGTACATTATTCATGACTCTCATAAATGTAGCAGGAGCATTAGTTAAGCCAAAAGGCATAACCAACCATTCATACAGTCCTTGCTTTTTCTTGAAAGCAATCTTCCATGCATCCTATTCTGCAACTCTGACCTGATAATAACCACTTCACAAGTCTAACTTAGAAAAGTAAACTACTTCTTTCGATTGATCTAATAAATCATCAATACGAGGAAGAGGATAATGATTCTTGATCGTTGTTTTATTTAGCACTCTATAATAAATGCACATTCTCCACGAACCATCTTTCTTTCTCACCAGCACGATTGGAGATCCACATGGCGATGTGCTTGGTCGTATAAACCATTTATCGAGCAAATCCTGTACCTGCTTCTTTATCTTTGCATTCTCTAAAGCTAACAACCTGTACATTCCAATGGTAGATAATGGAGCATATTGTTGCAAATAAATATCATGTACTATTTCTCGCTTGGGTGGCAGACCTTTAGGTTCTTGAAATAGAACATCATATTCTGCAACAACTTTAACTAAATTAGCTTTCTGTTTAGAATCACAACCTTCAAATGCATTGGATATTTTAGGATCCTTTGCCTTTACAACCATTAGTAAAAACTGCTTACTTGAATTCACAATTATTTTCATCTGTCCTGAATTTATGAGAGAATAGTTACCTTTGAGTTTATGAGCTCTTACAATATATTCTATTCCATCTTTAGTGAGTTGATACTTATTCTCAGCTCTATAGAAAATAACTTTTCTATCATACAAGTATGGACTTCCCAAAACAATACCACATATATCCAATGTAACTATATCTAACTCAACCTCGTCTACAAATGTTGATCCAATAGAAAACCTAAGTTTACATTGTCTCGTTACTTGTAGCTTTGTTTTATCACACACCCAACCTAATGGATATGGCTTCTCATGAGGTTTTGTCTGTAATCCCAACTTCTTTACAATTGTTTTAGAAATCAAATTTACTTGTGATCTACTATCAAACAAAGTATCATTCTTATTGTGCTTAGAAATCACTCTAATACGAAAAAGCTTATTTCTTTACCTCTCATTACTTTCATTATCAACAGATTGTGCATAATTACTTGTGGATGCTTCAGAATCTTTACCTTTAATGCCTATGGCTGTAACTATTGTTTTATCGCTTGAATTTGATCCCAAGTCCTACTGAATAGCAGCAACATTCTTTCTCTCCTTACCACCGAACTTCTTAGGTTTCCATTCTGGATGCAAAAACCAGCAGTGTGCCTCGTCGTGCCCTTATTTCTTGCAATGAGTGCATGAAGGTTTATCCTTCTTTACAGTGTTATCTTTCCTCTCCTTCCATGTCAGTTTCTTCTTTTCCTTGCTTTTGCTTATAGAATATTTATATGCTCCCCCAACCTTTGGATTTAAATTCTTACCTCTAGCTTCTAGATGTGTGGCTTGAACTGATACATCATCTATGCTAGTGGGATTAAGCATGAGAATAGTATGCTTTAAATAGCTATGAAGACCACCTATATACTTCAATAAAGTTTCAGGTGAATCTAATGATATACCTAGAGTTAAAGCTCTCTTTCTGAATTCCTGAGTATAACTTTTACACTTTGACCCTTCAACTGACGAAGAGTTTGCCAACTCATCATTGCCTGCTACATGTAAGCTAAAGGATAGAATTTCTTTTTGATAGCAGAAACAAATTCATTTTAGGTAGAAATGATTTTACCATGTTTTTGCAGATCAACTTGTGTCTTGCCTTCCCAACATACTAGTGCAGTTCCTCCAAGTCGAAGGCTAGCTAGATGAATATTCTTCCTTTCCGAATCAATGTTTTGTACCCTATAATATACATCAATTTGTCTTATCCAATTATCTAGCTTTTCTGCATTGAGTTCTCCATTATAAATTGGCAAATCAAACTTCTCATCGAATTTGATTAAGGAAGTTTTCTTCTTCTTCTTAGAAGAGCTAGAAGATGATGAGGATGATGAAGGTGATGATGGAGCAGATGGTGGAGGAGGCATTTCCACTTTCCCTTTGCCTTCTAGAGGGGCAACTAGAAAAGCTTCCTATGCTCCTTTGTCTAGTTTGGGTGTTGAAGTGCTTTCACCTCGACCCTTCTTAAACTCCAGATACATCTCTTCCACCATAGCTCGAATTGTCATAAAACTTTCTATAAAGTGATATTATGATCCCAATGGAGCTTCTTATTCCATTCTCCTTTGAGAATAGATTCTTCCAATCTCTGGATTAGCCTCAACAAGTACTCCTTCTCCTAGTTTGAGCTTTAATCTAGTTAGCATTCAAAATCCAGCACAAGCTTATCTAACCTTAACAAAACCAAATTCTTTGATACCACTTGATCTAAAAATGGATACTAAATCAAGAAGAAAAGGTATTACAGACTCGTGTAGGAGTGCCTATATTATTTAGCGCAATGGATTGAAAAGATTTTGAAGAATACAAACATTTAACAATTGGAAAACTTAACAATTCAACACATCAACATAGTAAATAATCAAGGAGTTCACCAGACTTCTTAGCTATGTCTGCTGGTCTAGATTTTAGTGTTGACCTATATATTATGTCTTCAAGAACATATTTTATAGGTGTGAGCTCATTCAGATTCATAACACAACAAATAGTGATATTACACAGGGATTTCACTCAAAAACCTCGAGTCTAAAGAGTGCACAAACTCTCCCTCTTAGTGCCTCTGATCAACTGTTCGTAGCTATTCATTTTCTCTGACTCTTTTCCTTAATCTATCTTCTCTCTGACTCTGACCGTCTCTGTTATGTTATTGGATGGCTTTTTAAGCCTAACAATGCTGTCTGTCCATCTCCCTATTCAGGCTCTCTAGCTTCTGGCCGTTTCCCTTCTTCCCCGGGCTCTCTGGCTCCCGTTGAGCATTCATGCACTCATTGTTGAAATGATCGGGGGCACAAGGCTGCTAATAGGGAAAAATACTGGCAGGCACAGGTGGAACTGGCTGTTTGGCCTTCCCCTGGAAAAATCATTAAAACAATGCATTTTTTGTCTCAAAAGGAAAATACAAAGAAAACATAGAAAATCTGACAAAAACACTTTCTATCAAACTTCAAATAATATCTAATCGCGTCCATAATCCCTATTGGGTCTGCCTTTATCGCAATCGCAAGTGGCATTGGCTATGGGTCATAATCCCTTTGTATTTGGTTATGATCCCATTCTTCCGTCGATTGTCGATCGCCGATATTGGTGTATTGCATATCGCGGGGTCGCGGGTCTCTGTGTTGTTTCACCAGTCCACTTGCTAATCTCTGATCTCTGATCAACGCCATCGGCCCATCGTAATCACAATCGCATTAACTACAGCCTATCAGCATCAGCCCTTTCCATTGTTGCGATGCGATATTACGATGTGATAAGTCGCAATCGCATATAGTTGAGACTCTAGGCCTGCGGTAAGTCCTCCCTTTGAAAATCTGTGATGCGATGTTGAATCTCCACCATTGATATGTGCATTTGATCAATGATCCATGTTTTGTCGCCGATCACAGTTGCATTTCCCATAGGGTTGCCTCTGATATACTCCGTTGACCTCTCCCAATGCAATATCCTAATTTAATTTGGGTCGTTGATCTGTCCGATCTGATGGCTCTTGTGCAACGAGACTTTACTCTCTGCTTCACTCTATTTTCCGCAATTCCTTAGTGTTTTCCTCTGCGATCTCTGTTTTCTGATAGTTTAATATATATGAAGACTTACATTTTTAGAGGGTTTAAGATCCTTTTTGGATCAATGGCATAGAGCTCCTTATCGTAGGTAGGGTAGTTAAGAACTACCCCATTAAATACTTCAGAATTGTAGCAAATGGTCCTTCCTCCTTGCATCAAGACAACTCCCATAGAATACCCACTTGCATTTGTCTCCACTTCAAAGGGTCGCTACAAGTTTGGTAATGCTAGAACTAGTGGTTGACTGATATTCTTATTTAACTTCTCAAAATACCTCAGTTGACCTTTTCCCCACTGGAAACTCTTACCACTTGTTGTTGTAGCGTGGAGTGCTACTGCTATCATTGAAAATGAGGCTATGAATTTCCTCAGATATTGTGTTTCCCCAATGAAACTCCTGACCTTAGAAACATTAGTAGGCACTAACCATTTCATGATGGCATCCATCTTAGAAAGACTTATCTTCAACCCTCCTCCATCGATCACATACCCCAAATAGACCAAGGGTTGTTGCGCAAACTAACACTTCTTGAGATTTTCTATGAGTTGGTGCTTCTTCAATGTCTCCAACACCTGTGTCAAATGTTAAATATGCTCCTCCCAGGTAGCGCTATGTACCAGTATATCATCCAAATAGACAATAACAAATGAATCTATAAAATGGCGTAGTATATCACTCATTAATATTGTAAATGTAGCTGGTGCATCACATAGGCCAAATGGCATAACTAACCACTCATATAACACTTGTTTGGTTTTAAAGGCGATCTTCCATATATCTTCTTCTTTGACTCGAACCTGGTGATATCCAAACTTCAAGTCCAACTTGGTGAAATATTTTACTTATTGCAACTTATCTAATAGATCATCTATCTTGGGTAGGGGGTATATGTTCTTAAGCATGATCTTATTCAATGCCCTATAATCTATACACATCCACCAACTCCCATCCTTCTTTGGGACAATGATGATGGGTGACCCACATGGTGATGTACTCAGTCAAATGACATTTTGTTCCAGCAATTGCTACAAATGTTTCCTCACCTCACTTGCTTCTATAACAAACTGCTTGTAGAACCCAATATTTGGTAATCAGAAGTCTGACAATAGCTAGATCATGTGCTCCAGTTATCTCTTAGGTGGTAACCCTTTAGGATCTCGGAACACATCCTTGTATGCCTGTAAGAACTCCTCCATTTTTTGTTTATGTTTCTTAGTACACCCCTCTACGGATGCCTTCCTCTTATTGACTCCTCTTCAAACTGACTTTCTCTTAAAAACAATAAAACATACTTCTTGTTGGAACTGATCAATTTCTTGGCTTAGTTGGCACTTAACAGTGAAAGTTTTGACTTGCCTTTGTGCGTGTTGATGATGAACGATTTTCCGTCCTTTATGAGTCAGTACTGGTTAGCTCTCCTCATGAATATTACATCACGCATGTACATGTATGGACTCCCAAACATTACTCCACATACCTAAAGGGGAACCATATCTAGATCAACTTCATTAATAAAATTATCACTGATAGAAAATCTAATTTTTCATTATTTTGTTACCTTTAGATTTACATCCTTATTTACCCATCCCAATGGATATGGGTTTAGATGATTAGAAACTTCCAGTCCCAACTTCTTGACCAGCTCTGCTGCAATGAGATTCGCCTGTGATCCTGAGTCAAACATAGCATCAATTTTTATCTTCTTGACTTATATCTTTATACGGAAGAGTTTTGTCATTTCTTTCTCTTCCTGTTGGTGAAGGCTACTCAGATTCACCTCCTTCTACACTGATGTACATATGATATTCTCATCCACATTCGAGCTACTTTCAACACGGTTTCTTGAATCAATGGTCATGAGATTCTTCTTCTTATTATATTTATTCTTGTTCTTTGGGTTTAGCTCTAGATGCAACTTCCAACACTTCTCCTCTATATGGCCATCAGTGTTGCAGTGGTTGCTAGGATCTTTGCACTAGTGTGTTGTGGCTGCTATATTTTTATCTTTTCCTCCTTTTAGATTCTTCTTCCCCTCCTTAGAAGCTTCATGTTGCTCCTTCCTCTTTGATCCACTTGATTGTGCTATTTTTAGGCCTATGTTCTCTAGGTATTGTGCCTGTACACAAGCCTCATCCACCAATTTGGGCTTGAACAACATCAATTACTCACGCAGATGGTAGTGTAGACCCCCCAAATGCCTAAGGAGTAAATCTCGGTTCTTTGGAGAGATACCCAACATTATAGCCATCTTTCTAAATTTTGTGGTGTACCCTTGCACGCTTTGGCTTGACTTTTTCCTGAAGTAATGCCATCGGATCCACTAGTCCTCCACATACCCAATGGGATAAAACTATGACTTAATGAGGGTTTTGAAATCCTCTCACTTGGTCACTAGAGGTTATCCCTCCAACCTCAGGGTTTCCATGTGGCTCTCCCACCAAGTTAGTGCATGGCCCTCTAAGTTTAGTCACGTGAATGGGATTTTTTTCCCTTCCTCAATCTGATGGACTCTGAAATAAACTTTTAGTTGCTACAACTAGTGGTTGAGCTTTAGAGTGATGATCTCACCATGGTATGACTTGATATTGAATTTTGCTTCCATTTTGAATAGGGATTGATTCAAGACACTCGAACTGGTTTGACCTTTTACGGGTTCTTTCTTTGGTTGGATCTCCTGATCCCCATTTTGATTTGTCTTCTACATTTGAACCCACATCTGCTCCAAATATCCCCAACTTATTTCTTAGGATTGACATGAGGAATTTTACACTGTGATTTATATTCGTGAATTGTTTTCAAGTCTTGCAAAACCTCACCTCTCTAAGATCATGAGGTTCATTTACAGATTCGTCAGCCATGATTAGGATTTCACGATTTTTTGACCCCATCGACCTAGACCCCCTGCAAATATCCATAAATACCCAAAGAAAAATTCTCTTATACCAAATTATCCATAAACTGTCGTGGATATTTCACTGGGCAATTCATTATCTGATAATAATATACTAAAATACTGAAATTTTACACTATTGCAGTTTATTAAAGCTTAAGATTTGTGGATTTAACTATAATTAGTGCACGCATATGAATATAAATTATACAGAAAAGTAGAGAATGACAAAATAATCACACACACACAAGACACAAGATATGCTTTTTGCAAAACCATTTTGGGAGTTGGAAGGTAAGGTTGCTTCGCTCTCTTTCTTTGTATGGAAATATGGCTGCAGGTACAAAGAAGTAATGTTTGTGGCCCATAGGTTGCTATAGTGCACAAATACTCTCTTTTTTCTCTACCTCCTATCTCTCCTGGATATCTTTGCTCAGCTATGGAACAAAATGCTCCCGAAAGAATGGAATGCCTCTTCCTCCTAATGGCCTAGTTATAACACAACTTGATAGCCTACTAGTGGTTAAGTTTGACTACATTAACTTTTAACTAGAGTTACAAAACATACTCTTCTAGAGTCTTTTACATCAAAAACACATGGCTATCCCATTTTACATGAATAATGGAGGCTAACACAACATCCTCTTGAACTATAGGTGTGAAAACAGGAAGGTCAACTTTTGAGTGGCATAATTTTTGCATACAAACTCCGATTGACAAGCTTCTTGTGCCATTCGAAAGGTCTATGTGTGTAGAATAGCATGAAAAGGTGTTGCACAAAAGAAATATATTTTTACCCCCAAAAAGCATCGTTAAATGACTCAAAATGCTCTCGTAACATTTCAAACCCTGTTTCGCCCAACTGGTTCACACCGATAAAAACGATCCCATGAACTATTCCTCCACTTTTTCCACTCCAGATGCATTGAGATGGATGAAGAACAATATAATGATCCAATTTGGATCAGGGGGAGTATGTAATACCCCCTAATAATAATAAATAAATAAATAAAATGATATAATATTATAATATAATTAATTTAATAATAAACAATAAAGAATGATAATAACAATATATATATATATATATATACTATATAATATATATATATATATATATATATATATATATAATATATATATATATATATATATATATATATAAGTAAACTTTAATAATAGTAAGGATAAGTACAGTTAACAAAAAGTAAAAAGGAATAAAAGAAGGATTTAAATTCAGAGAAATATTAAATTAATTAAAACTTAAAATAAAGAAATAAAAGTTGGTATGTTGACACATGGAATGTGTGCATGCAGATCCCTTTCTATTTTTTGGTCTATTTAATGGATGGTGAGGAGAATGCGATTCATCCATTCTCTTGGGAGAAAAGTATTGTGAGACAAAGAATTCCCTGGTAGTAGTACATTGATTGAGGGCTCAGGGGTGGCAACTGTAGATATATTATGTGTAGCTGAGTGGTTGGGTGGACAGTCATCCTGAAAATGTCTTTTGTGGTTAGCGGGATTCAAATAGCATTCAACTCCAAAATCACAAGGAATATTGTCACTACAGGTAAGTTGTCCCTGCTCATGTTTTCGAAAATTCTATGCTAATTAGTTGAATAGCTATGTGTTGACTATTAATCACATAAATTGATGTAATAATTGTATGCTTAATTCGGGGTGGTTACAAGTTCGAACAACTCGTGTAAGGCATAATCAAGTGATTAACTTTAGGAGTGATTTGTGGAGAAGTGAAGATGAATATGGAAAATATAAGACATGGGTTTTTCTTAGAACATCCCCAAATAGGTGACTTGTAAGTAAGTTCTTGAAAAAGTTTGTGGATTGAGATAAGTGTGGTTCTTTCAGGCATACATTTCTTGTTGTGTCCATTCGCAAAACAAAAATCCAAACAAAGAAACCAAATAGCAAATGAAACAACTCCAACCTATCCACAAATCGTTTCATGATATGTTAATATAATGTAATCATATATTGAGTTGTTTTCTAACTAATATATTACAAAAAAATAAATCATTGTATATTTTAAATATTTTCATAACTTTTATAGTCAAGATCTTGGGGAAGTAGTTCCATTTCATCCCCTTGTCTCTTTGTATAAAGTTTATGGAATGAGGGTACGTTAGGAGGCTCATAGATGAGGAATCATCATTGTTGGCTTTAGGGGTTTAGACCCAAGTTCAGAGTTAGTTGCGCTAACCAAAAAAACCCTATACCACTGACCCTTTCGGCAACGACTTGCTCATGCAGATCGTAGTCTCACCCGAGGCAATATTGGGGGATGCTAGAACCAGGTTTCTACATCCAGAGAGATGATGTAGTGTGGGTGTAATGGTTTTAACAATTTAGGGCTAAACCTAACCTTAGCGAACCGTTAACCTTATTGTTACAGTCGTAAAGGGTTTTCCTACTTAACAGATTTGTGAACTACACGAAACTATTCTAATATGTATTATTCAACATATAAAACAGTATCTGAACCTTTGTTATGCAATTGTAGAAGAAATGTATAAACGAACCATAAACAAACTAAAGTATAGAAACTATGTGGTCATAGAAAAATACATAGAGCTGCCTCAAAATTCTTCTTTATTAGTCAATTCTTCATAGATACTGTTGTAGCTAAATATTGCACTTGTAGTAGGAGACAAAGAAATATCCCTAGAGACAGCCTCTAGGTTGCTTGTAGACTAGCGCCTAGGACATCTTCAGTAGAGGAGTGCTTGTAAGGTTATATGTGAGGGGTTTTGCAGCACTCTAACTGCCACATAAATATAAAGGTAACAGGAGGGCTTGGTTCAGTAGGCCTTGATTAAGGTGGACAAAAGATAGTATAGGGGTTCTAATGAGGGGTTATATCGAGACAATCTTAAAAGATAAATGTCTTCTCCTGGTGGTTGATACACAACAATGAGACAACTTTAAAACTGAAGTTGGAGTGGTGGTGGAAAGGAGGAAAAGGAGGGAAATATATGCAGAGGGTTGTAAATAAACATAATCCTTAGAAATAATATTCCAATAGAAATATGGGAGAGAAAGGAAGGTGAAATGGTAGAAATAACTGATCACTGATTAAGGTTTCAGGCTACATATTAATATGGTTATCATTCTCTGCTTAACAACCAAAGTAGATCTGAGCCACCATAGGTACTGTAAGCTAATCACAAACACAAGTAAATCTGTAATGGTTACAGGTACTACATGATAATGAATAACAGAGGTAAATCTGTGATATGCACAAGTACTGTTTACTATTGAGCAACTAAGATAAATCCATGAACCAACAAGAAAACAACAACTCAATTAACAATATTTCAGGGAAATAAATACACAAGTGAAATGAAGCTACCAAGAAAACATGTTGCACATCCATTATGCTTGGAATCAATAGGAATTTTCATTAATCCAAAAGGGTCCAAACAACCAGTCCATACATTAATCCCAACATCAATTCAGTCCCCTCCATGAATAAACATATTAGAACCAAATGGCATCACAGAACCTAGACCTTGCGGGTGAGAAATTCAGGAACCTTTGTATAATTTTTCTTCCCCCTACTTATAAGAAGAGGGGAAGCTAAAATAGTTGTAACAAAATATATTAGCCAAAAGCCAACTGACTAGCTTCCTCAGCCTATGATAACTACTGTTGCCTAAAAAGATTACAATGGGGATCAATTCCCTCTCTTGGAAATAAATGCTAACTGCATAACTAATGGAAGAAGGATGAAAAAGGAAATATGAAGGAGGAGGTGTCCCCCTGTTGTTCCAGTGGAGTTCTCTAATTGAGCCATGTCCCTGCTATGTTGCATTTCTCTGCTACTGAAGCGATTTGCTGTCTATTCTCCTTTAAATGCTTTCGACGCCAAATATGGAAATGTGTTGTAGAATGACCTTTCCATGAATGTGCCCACTCCTATTTTGAATGCTCTGTCCCTAGTGATTTACTCCTAAAGCTACTTTAGGGGCCGACTTTGTCATTTCAGCTCTAAACCTCCTGTTGAATGTAATCGGTGTCGCGATCTACCTCGGGATATGTATTACAACATATTAGATGGTCTCACAACTATAGGTCATTTAACAATAAAATATGACAAAACAGGTGGGGTTTGTCCTCCCCTTAAGCCCTTATGATTTCAACCCCTTTATGTTTCTTCCTTCATGTGATTAGGGATTTGAACCTAGTGCTTAGCACTTCGGGCACTAAGGATTTCAAATGCTACTTAGGGGCCTTCTCCTTTTTAACTTGAAATGCCTTTGATAACCCCTTACACCACATCGGCTGATATCTCGAATTTGAAAACCTTTTAAAATGGATCTTAATAACTTATCACATTTGGGGGCTTTCTCCTTATTGCAATTGCAACCGGGGAGGAGTATCAGTAGAAGAATAAGCCTTCACTTCATGCTATCGCTGATCATCGATCCTGGGGTGATGTTAGCACTGCCACATGTCACCCTATGAGTGGTGACACATGTCACCTAGAAGTGGCCCCATTTGACCCCTGAAAACATCGAAATTGAGTCACACATGTCCACCTGTACTGCCACATCACTGATGATGTCAGTTACGATGTTAGCTTTGAGGACCAATCATATGCTACCACATGAACCCCTGGAGGAGAGAGAAGGGGGCAGTCTAACCTTGGTTTTATCAAGTATTTTCTTTGTTAATGATTTTTGGGCCTCCCCATTGATGTAAAACTATATTGTAATGTCACTCCTCCGCAAGGTTTTAGAGTGGTAGCCCTTTGCTCCGTCGATGTGTTGATGCACTGATAGTCTAAAACCCGTCGATAAAACATTCTTCCTAGACTTGAGACCCCTCCAATAGATGATATTGTAGGTTTTTCTGTGCCTGGGGCCTCCCGACTGCTGATATGCAATAAAAGCTCCGCCCAGAGCCGCCGACAACCGATTTGTGATATCGATAATTGGTGAATCACTATTTTTTCACCTTGCCATTATCCCTTGCCTACCAGAAAGCCCGACCTGTGGTTTCGATTTGCCTCAGACCTCCGATTGCGATTTGCCTTCATCCCTTTGTGTTTTTTTCTTTGTTTTCTGGGTCTTTGAAAGGTAATCTTAAAAATGCTTTAACTTTTGCTCCAAGAGTCCATTTTTGGACTTCTATATACCATTGGAAATCTCTTTCCAAGAACTATGCAATCGAGAGGGTTTGATTTCACTTTGATAGCTTCTGTGGCTCCAAAATTGGCACCAAAATTTACTACTATTTGGCATTTGAATCAACTAATGACTGATAAAGAAATGAGTGACAATAGATACAATATTTCTCACCCTGCGCACACAACTGCAGGGGCCTACGCACATAGCTACAGACTTACCAAGGTCTCCGCACACACAGCTACAAGAGCCTTCCCCTTCGCATGAATGCCAAAATATATCACAAAAATAGACTTAAAAGTGTTTTATCAATTCAATATATGCCTTATACTTGCTAAAACATCCCTTTATATATGCTTTTACCCTTACAATACCATGGTTCGCAAACCATGGGCAGAGCTCAAAATCCTATAGATAATACCATTCCCTTACAAAAGAAGGGGCTTTGATCCACCCTAAATCCCCTTTGACTCTTATAACCCTGCGTTAATCACTTTCCGCTCCTCAAAATGCAGATTCTTTACATGACTCAGACAAAATTTAGACCTAGGGGGCCCCTACCCAACATGCCCCCAACATAAAGATGTGACTCGTCCTCAAGTCACTCAACTAGTACATCCTCGATCTTGGCTTTTAGACCTCTATATGAAATTTGTAATGGACGGAGCGTTGTTTTGCATTGCTTGCGAACTTCCGATGCCATTGTAGGCTGCAACTTCATCTGAGGTTATGTAATCTATGTATGTAGTTCAAAACTAACCTTGCCCACATATTCCTTTGATTCTTTGACTATTGTTGACAGTTTCTAAATCTTTTCTATTGAAGCTACCTCAACTACAATCTGGAGCTCTAGAAGCTCATTGCATGCTTTGGTTATGGCCTCTTCCAGCTGTTGGCTATGCACAGCTACCTCCTCACGATCTTGCATCACTTTATTCTTTTCCTCCAACATCTTTTGGTTGTTGATTTTAACTTCGTTGATGACCAATAGAGCTCGCTTCTCAAGTATCTTGAGCTCATCTGTGATGCCCTAATGAAGCTCTTACAACATCTGAAGGGGGAGCACCGTAATATTGAGGCTCACATTCTTCAATTATTTTGTGCTCTCCCTTTCCTCTACAGCCTCGGTGCATAGTGATCCTTCTGGAAAATGGATTTCTTAGAGGTCTGCGGTAAGCTCGGCTGTTGAAGGTACCATGCCCGCTTGATTCTCGCTCTCCTGAACCATGCTCACTTGAATCACACTTGTCTGAACCTAGAATTATTTGAGGCCTTGTTGGATCTTTGTCAATACTACCCTTGTATTGATCCTCGACATTCCCCCACATCTCCTTTGTCACAACACGGATATTGTCACCAATTTCATCAAAGTCCCCCTCAGTGAGGACCAAACGTTCGACGCTGGTGGATTTATCTGACCTTTGCTTCTTCTATGCACCACCATCACTCTGCTTCTTTCGCTTATTTATTATAGATGGGGAATCAACATCCTCCATGTCCACAACAGGTTCTCCACCACCCTGTTCTCCTTCGTTAGTCTCCTACTCTATTGTGTGCCTGGTAGTATTTTCCTTGAGGTCAATTGTGACCGTCGAAGGCACATTCTTGCTATCTTTCTTAGCCGCTGATTTTTCATCCTGCGCACTTTTTCCTGCCTTCTTAGTCACCTTTACCATTGTTGGGGTAAGATAATTACTCGACCACTTATTGTTGACCATCAAGATTTCGTCTTCAGACACTAAGTATGGTAGTTCATGTCATACCTTCTCCAAGTATTTCTTGGCATGGATAGAGACACTGTGAAAGACCGCTTTAAAGTAAAAAATGTCGCTATACTATTGAAATAATGGAGGTGAAAACCGCGACCTTTGGTTGATAACTATGCGTAGATCCATCTCAAAGAGAACTGTTGGACCTCAGAATTACTCTCTCTTTGACAACTTTTCTCACTTATTTTATCTTGTTTTCCATAAAAGATAGATCCCCATCATTGATAAATGATAGATTTTGTCTCAAGGAAGACATTAAATGATTGACATGTTATACTTTTATGTTTTTGATATTTGAAATAAGTTTTTGCAAATTAGCTACGGAACACAGCCTATTTTGCAGCTAACCATGTGTTCTGTAGCTACTTCCATGGTTGAATAGGTTATAGGTGTCAAACGGAGAAACCGGCCACATGGGCATCTCTGGAATCATTTCGGCATGGATCCTATCCTAGTTACCCAACCCATATCGACAAAAAAGCCAGCTCAAGGCCACAGTCAAAGGTGGAGTGAAACGTATGAAACTTGGAAGCAATAAGACTCTTTGTCTACCCTGCTATGGTTAATTAATAAATCCAACAGATCTGTTGAAGCATTAACTCGGATTAGCCACACGTGTCAACGGTTTTGTGAAACCACCTTATTCAAATTCAAGTTACTTGTAACTAATAAAACATTTATGCATATTGGTTGTAATACGTGTATACCACCTGTAGCTAATTTTCCTCAAAAGACAATTATGAATATTTTCTTTTAAATAACAATTGAACAGGACCAGAGGGTGTAGAAATTTTTTTTATGTATTAAGTTTAAACTTATTAAGGAATTTAGACTTCTGTGATCCATAACATTGTTTAGAGAATTTTCGGAGAAATCACATAAATAATCATTTGTTGACGTGTTTCAAACCAACCAGTGTGGTTCATCATCAGGACAAGTTGGTTCTGACGATGAACCACACTGGTTGGTTCGAAACACGTCGACAAATGATTATTTATGTGATTTCACTGAAAATTCTCTAAACAAGTTTAAACTTATCAGCTCTGTAATTTTGGAAATTTTTTTCCTATTTTATAATACGAAGCCATGTGTTGATTGATGATCATTGGAAGGAGAATTTTGAATTAAGTTAGTAGCTCAACCTAGTCAGTTGCAGAGGGCCCCTGCGCTGAAGGAGGTTTTCTTCTTTCTGTTCAATTTTAAATTCATCATTTTATTTTAGCAGTGTTTATAACTAAGGTGGATTTCTTATAGTTTGATTCCTTTTAGTTTTAATCAGTAGCATATGTTAGAATTCAATTATGCAGTCTTGTTTCTCCAATCCATTTCATAAAGGAAACGACTTTGTTTCTAAATAGAGTAAGTTTGAAAGTAATGAGGATGTGTTGTTGATTAGTTTACTCACTATTTTTGTTATTTACTTCCTATTTCATGTTGTCAATGCACTGCATTAATGAATGTTTTGGTCACCATTTCAAGCTAATATCCATCCTAAACTAAATGGTTAAGCATTCACTTTACATAAGGGTTGAAACCAATCAGTTACCTTCTGCATGTTTTTATTTAGTTTCTTTTCTAGATCATGAAGTACAGAAGTTTCTTGAATTCCATCTTAAGGAGGTTATCCTTCAAATTAAAGGTCAAGGTAACTAGAAGTACTTCAGTTAATTTCATTCTCTGTATTTATTTCAACATGACTTACAACTTTACCTTCTAGTTTTAAGAATTATTCATGAATTAGGATTAGATGAGAAGATGGGATAGATGCTTTGTTTTTTTCCTTCTTTTAACTTAGATTTTGACTAGCTTTTGAGCTCTTGGTTCACCTTTAAGAAACTTATATTTGGTTTCTCATAGTTCAAATTACACATCATTAGGGATCAAAGAATAGAAACCCCCAAAACAATATATAATAGAAAACAATGAAGTAAGAAGGGTTAACTAGCACATACAGTGCACTACACTTCATCAGCTTATGAGCCTCGGTTGATAATTTATGAAAATAAATTTAGGATATTAAATTGACTAAACATTTTGGTGCCGTTGCCGGGGAAGTGTAACTAGGTAACCTTATCTCTTACATTAAAAAAAAAATGATATGCATAGGGAAAGAGACTCTAGGGGTAGATTTACAGCCAGAGGCAGGAGTTCAATTCCTACAACGCCACCTACTCCACCAAGAACAAGAAGAGATACACCTCCATCCCAAACTCATACTCCTAGCCATAGAACTCCTGAAATTCCAGTGGCATAAATCCAATCAAAAGAATCTCCTGCTTCATCTACCAAGTTAGTCCTAGAGGAGAAAAATCTTGGATCTCTAATAGTAGGAGTAGCCCTTTTCACCTCTACAGGGGAGCACATTTTAGTTGAAGAATTAGGAATACCTAGTGAGGAAGAAGAAGTAGAACCTGTCTCCCATATCCCATTAATAGAAGAGCCAGAGGAGGATAAATTAACCTTGTAGATTGAACCCTATACTGACCCTGAAGAAACTATAATGGTAGAAGAAGGAGAGGATGGAGAATTCACATTGTTTGGAGGAGAGGGTAGAGGAAGAGGTAGAGGAAATAATGGAGGAGGGAGAGGAAATAGGGAAATAGATAATTCTTTTGGATTCCCTGTAGTGGATGAAGAAACAAATGCCACAATGAAAAATATCTCACCTTCTGTCCTCCTAAACTTCCATGGGTTAAAAAGTGAGGATCCTGAAACATTTTTATTTGAGTTTGAAGTCTTGTGCAGAACCTATGATTATATAGAAGACTCTCAAAAACATAATTTTTTCCCTTCAACACTGAAAGGAGCTACTTTGAAGTGGTTCATGGGGTTAGTCACTCATTCCATTAGAACATGGACTGACATGAAAAAAGTGTTTTTGGATAGTGGTATAGGTGGATCATCAGATACAATGGCATGGAAAAGCTTGGAAATTAAAGTTCTTAGAAGGAAGTCAACTCATGACTAGAGCATAGATCTTGTCATTCTGATTCCAACAGCACGAACGATACTTCAATCCGAGTTTGGATGATGAAGTTATCACGAAAGGAAGGTTGCTTTGTTCCTTAAGAAAATGAGGATTTTTCCTTTAAAAATGGGTTAAGCCTTAAAAGGCAAAAATCGCAATTAGAGGATTCATGGAGGCAAACTTATCGACGATGCCAGGGGCCAACATTTGATGTGATCAGCGATAAAGCATCGGGCCGATATGTGATCGGGATGCCGATTGCGATGTTGGGCTTGGACCTGATAAGGAATATATGCCCAATTGGATAAATTTGAAGTCCGAGTAAATGGGTTTTTGTGAGATTTTAGTGTTTTTTCGAGATTTCTTGGTATTTATCTCTTCAACAATAAAGAGGCTTTCTTAAGGATCGGTTGTGCCTGCCGATCCTTCTACTCCACCAGCCTTTTTTTTGAACCAAGATAGCATCGATTTAAGCGGGATTTGTTCGAAAAACCCATTATAAAAGCACGATGGTTGGAAAAGCACGGGGAGAGGAATTGGCAGCACGCTATTTCATTTGGCAGGAGGCTGATAGTGCACTTCGTCTGATTTGGACAAGTTGTAGATGTTTTTAGCCCCTTTCAGTGCCACAGATGCTTTGATGCTGCCCACTTCTCCATCTAAGGTCTCCATTTCATAGCCATTTTTCAGAATGGAAGTATAAGCCTCTTGTATGTGGTTGATGATTGTAATTCTATTCTTTCATGCCATTTAATAGAAAGGCCTCCCCATTGTTCAAGCTGGGCCCGGAGGCGTAGTCCGAATTGGACGAACTCCGTTATCAAGTCTTCGTGTCTTCTTTTTGTGCCTTTTACGTGCTTTCTGTTGAGATTGCAACAAGATGATGGAGCTTAGTGAAAAGAGTCGCCTTCACTAAGTGGGCCCGCAGGCTATTTTTGGCGCAAGTCTATTTTTAGACTATGTCTATTTTTTAGACATATGGATCATGTCTATGGATTGCAGGTTGCTGTTTATGGATAATTGATCAAGTTGGGAAAAATAGATGGACTTCTATTTTTAGATCACAGCGGAGTGACAGCTCAGTCTAAAAATAGAACAGTCAAATATTATTATCTCACAATAATATTTGGACTATAAACTTGTCTTATTCTCTTGGAGCACTTCAGTTCGAGCTACGGATGTGGTACATGCAATTGCATGAAGGAAATACGTGGTTCTTATGGGTTAGTTGAATATTTGCATGCAGGACTTCAGTTAGAACTCAAGTGAGTTGAGTTTAGTGGACTGGAGGTGCAGTTGATGGAGTTGTGTTCAGTTTAGCTTTGTTAAACTGGTTGTATTTAGTCTAACTGGCGAATAGACTAGAGATGAGTTGGGTGAATTAGTTATTAATTAATTCACAAGTTATTAACTCATAATACAACTAATGAATACATCAGTTAACTCAGTTGCATGTCAGTGCATGTTCAGTTCAGCAGGGACAGGTGTTAGAGAATCAGATTGCTATCAGTTGTGACTATAGTTGTGCACCAGATCTTGCACAAATCAGGGGATTGAGTATGCCAATGAGTTTGCCCACATTGTAGCTTGTTCTCACGTGATTTAGCCAAGGAAAGACGTGGCTGCCTTGGAATTATCACCGGTTCTTGTGCAGGTATTGAGCAGCGGAGGCAGGCAAGCAGCGGAAGAGATTTGAGCCAGTGATTGATTCAGATCTGAGCTGTATTGTGTGTAACAGGTGGAGCTGGTATTGGATTGCTTGTGATAAGCATTGTACTTTGTAATGTTACATGACTCAATCATTAATATACAGATAGTTGGGGTTTTTAGCGAGATGCTTTCCCCGGGATACATACTGTGTTAATGTGTGAATGCTCTTGATGTTTTATTGTTATTGATGCTGCTATATTGATGATCAACGTAGAGGAGCTTATGTATTGTGTATGTTTTCCGCAATAGTACATGATCAGGATAATCTCTGTTGAATATGTGTTAAATTATTCAAAATTTCTACACTTTATTCTTCTTTCCTTGTGTGCACATTAAATTTCTATGTTAAGCTACAATTTTACATGTGAATCTTTTCATACATCTATAAGCGAAAGTATCCTAGATCAAATGGTATCAGAGTAGGTATTTTTAGATGTGAATTGCATGTTTGTATGCTAATAAGAAACAAGCTTCAAAGATACGAAGGGGAACTAGAACCTTTTGGTCTAGAAGCAGGGTGTGCACCTAGAAGAAGAAACATGGCTGAAGATGAAGCTCATATTGAAGAGGAGCGTAATTTCAGAAAGAACTTCTATTCAATGGTAGAGAATATCAGTCAACTGGTTTTAAGACTGGAGAAAGCTGAAGAGAGGAACCCAGAAGGAAAAGGTTCAGCACATGGGAATGGTGGAGAAGAACCCCCTCCTTCTCCTTCTGGGAGTGAAGGTTCTCCTTCCTCTCACCATCATAGTCATAGAATTTCAAAGGATGCTTCTAAGAAACCCTTCCTTAAATTAGATGTTAAATTTGTTCTTCCTATGTTTAGTGGTGAA
Organism: Pinus taeda; assembly: GCA_000404065.3. Taxonomy (NCBI): domain Eukaryota; kingdom Viridiplantae; phylum Streptophyta; class Pinopsida; order Pinales; family Pinaceae; genus Pinus; species Pinus taeda. The sequence goes on from APFE031152125.1 coordinate 206,721, forward strand.
AGTAACGCAGAGAAGCTTAATAATTGGATTATGTAGATTGAGGTCTACTACAAGATTCAACAGATTGTGGAGGACGAGGCAAAGATCCAGCTGGGCTTTGTATGGTTGAGCATCACCGCTCTCGTTTGGTGGGAGAGCAAATTGCAGAGTAGTAAGAATGTGGGTAAGCTCTTTTCCTCATGGCCTGATTTCACTTCTGTGTTAAAGGAATAGTTTTATCCCTTAGGATACAAGAAAAAAACTTTGAAGAATTGGCAATATTTAAGGCAAGGAAAAGGGCAAGATGTTCAGAGTTTTACAGAAGAATTTAGGAAGCAAGCACTGAATTTGGGTATTGTACTTGATACACCTGAAGTTGTAACTAAGTATATTGGCTCACTACATAGTTATATTAGACATTCATTGTTGTTGTTTGAACCATCCACTATTGATTCGGCCAACATAAAAGTAATTCGTATTGAGAACATGGGCAAAAATGAAAGAGGTGATCAGTCCAAAAAGCCACCATTCAAACCTCCCAATGGAAAATCCAAAGTGAAATGGAAAGCGGAGGAGAAAAAAACAACAACAGCCAAAGAAGGAGAGTAGCCTTATTGCAATCACTGCAAGAGAGAAGGCCACTATGACGACCACTGTTGGAAGCAGCACCCAGAAAAGTGTCCAAACAAGTATGGAGGAAGAGGGAACGAGAAGACAGTGGCTGTGGTGCAACAAGACCTTGGATCAGATTCGGGAGATGAAGCGCTAATCACAGCAGCAAGAACAAAACGTACTCTTACACCTCATGTTAATTCTAAATCGCATGAAGGCATTAGTTCTGTAAATGAGTCCCTTTCGAATGACCAAAAAAGAATTGAACTATTTCATTCCAGAGTTGTTGTAAATCATACTAAAGTTGAAACTCTATTTCATATTGGGTCCCAAGAAAACTTAATTGCAAATTCCCTGGTAAAGAAACTTGGCTTGGAGACAAAATCACACCCGAAACCTTACCCGCTGGGATGTATACATGATAAAGTGAAATTGAATGTAACCCAATAGTGCAAGGTCAAATTTGTGATCGCGTCTAAGCTAGTAGATGAAGTAGAATTGGATGTAATACCATTGGATATCTGTGGCATGGTGTTAGGGAGCCCATACCTGTATGATAGAAAGGCAATGTTTTTCCGTCATGAAAACAAATATCAAATCACCAAGGATGGGGTAGAATATATAGTGAGGGCTCATCAAAATAAAATTACTGCCAGCCTTGTAAGCGCTGGACAAAAGAAAAGACTGGTGAATTCCAGTAACGGATGCATGCTTATGGTTGTAAGGGAAAAAGAGGTAGAATTCGCTTTTGCTTTCCAGGCCTACGATCAGGAGAATAAACAGGAATTATATGAATTGATTTCTAATTATGATGAGTTGTTTTAGGAACCGAAGGGATTACCTCCGAAGTGGGAAATCCAACATGAAATCCATTTACAACATGATACCCCCCTGCCAAATATTGACATGTATAGGATATCAGCTATTGAGATGGAGGAAATCAAGAGACAAGTGTAAGAATTGCTGGACCAAGGCATCATTAGGTTGAGCACCTCTTTGTGTGGTTCACTGATTTTTTTAGTGCCAAAGAAAGACAACACCTGGAGGATGTGTGTGCATTACCGTGCGCTCAACAAGATCACGGTGAAAAATCACTATGCCATTCCACGCATAGAAGATTTATTAGACCAATTAAAGAGTGTTGTTTATTTCACAAAGTTGGATTTGCGCAGTGGCTATCACCAGGTCAGAATTGCGGAGCAGAACGTGTGGAAACCCGCCTTCAAGACCAAGCAAGGGTTGTTCGAATGGATGGTGATGCCATTCAGACTTTGCAATGCTCCAGCCACTTTTATTAGAGTTATGAATGATATATTTCATCCTTTGATTGATGAGTTTTTTCTTGTGTATTTAGATGATATACTAGTCTTTAGTAAGAGTTGGGTTGATCATGTGTGTCATGTAAAGAAAGTGCTTGATGTACTAAAGAAAGAAAAACTCTTTGTAAAATTGTCAAAGTGTGAATTCGGGAAAACCTCTTTGGGTTACCTAGGTCATATTGTTGGTCATGGTCAGTTAAAAATTGATCCCTTTAAAGTTGAAGAAATTGTAAATTGGCTTAAGCCTACTAGTGTAACTGAGGTCTGTAGGCCTACTAGTGTAACTGAGGTCCGTAGCTTTCTAGGTGTAGTCCAGTATTAGAGGAGATTTATTGCTAATTTCTTTGTTATTGCAACACCTTTGCACGCATTGAAAAGTGTGAAACAGGTCTTCCAATGGGGAGGAAGACAGTAGAAGTCCTTCGAAACATTGAAGGAAAAGATCAGCATCGCGCCAGTCTTAGCCTTACCTGATCTCCAGCAGCCATTCGAGATCGAAACCGATGCCAGTGTTTATGCCATGGGAGTTGTATTGATGCGACAAAAGAAGCCAGTTTGTTACCATTCTGAGAAGTTTTCTCAAGCTGTGATAAACTATCCCACCTATGACAAGGAGCTTTATGCCTTGGTGTAGAGTGTGAAAAAGTGGAAACACTACCTGATCAGCAAGGAGACCATCATCCATACGGATCATCCGCCCTTGCATTACCTTCAGTCACAAACCAAGTTGTAACAATTTCGTCATTTCAGGTGGATGGGTTTTCTTCAACAATTTCATCTGGTAATAAAGTATAAGAAGGGCACTAGCAATAAAGTGGTTGATATGTTATCTCGCCCTCCTATTTCTGCTTCTATTATTTTGCATAATGCTTCATTATCTTTTGAGAGTTATGCTGAATAATATGCTAATGATGATGACTTTAAGGAGGTTTATGCAAAACTAACCCATGGTTCATAGGTGGAAAAATATCACTTGCAGGGGATGTAACAGCCCAAAATAAACATGTAATTAATTAGATTAATCAAGTAATTTATAATCAACATGCAATTATCAACTAATTAACATCTAAGTTCAAAACTATGAGTAGAGACACTTACCTGTGATTTCAATAGAAGTCTGCTAAATGCAACAAGCTTTTTGGGACGACTCTCCACCCAACCGTAGGCTCAATTGCACAAAAACTTGCTACAATTGGCCACCCTCGAGCCCTCAATCAACATACTACTGCCAGGGAATCCTTTGTCTTAGAACACTATTCTTCCAAGAGAATGAATGATAGAATCTTGGAATGATGGAATGCCTCCCATCTTCCTCACCATCTAATAAATAGAGCAAACATTGGAAGGGGAACCACATGCACACACTCCATGTGTCTACATGCAACTTTATTGCCTTCTTGTTTTATTTCTTTTTGATAGCTTTATTGATTTTTTTACTGTTTTCTTGTTTTATTTCTATTTATATTATTTAGAGCTTTAGTATGGTTATTTATTATTTATTACTATTTTTATTTTTATTATTTTTTTATTCATTGTTTATTATTTATTTTTTAGTATTATTTATTATTTATTATTTATTATTAAGGGATTTATTATTTTATTATTATTATTTATTTATTATTAAGGGACATTACAGGGCAAATTGTTGTATCACCTTGGTAAATTGTGTATTCCCACAAGGGAAAGAGTACATGTAATTCGAGAGGTCCACACCTCTCTTGTGTCTAGACACTTTGGTGTCGAAAAGACTTTATGTCATGTACAAAGATTTTTTTTTTGGCCTCATGTGAAAAACATTGTGACTTGCTATGTAAAGGGTTGTGTGATGTGTTCTATTTCAAAGCCCTCTAATAGGAAACTCGGGCTCTACACACCACTCCCTATTCGGAGTCATCCATGGGAAAGTGTGTCAATGGATTTTGTAGGAGGTTTGCCTTTGTCTATGTAGAGTCACGACTATTTGTATGTCGTCCTTGAGCAATTTAGCAAGATGTGTATTCTTATGCCTTGTAAAAAGTAGATTACTGCAGAGCAGACTGCTTCTCTTTTCTTTTAGCATGTTTGAGTCCACTTTGGATTACCCACATCAATTGTGTCAGATTAGGACTCTCGCTTTCTTGGAGAGTTTTGGACCAGCTTGTGGAGGATGATGGACACCAAATTGAAAAGAAGCATGAAATTTCACCCACAGACTGACGGATAGACAGAGGTTGTAAACAGTACCGTGGTACACTTATTATGAGGCTATTGTGGGAAACATCCCAAGTTGTGGGATGAGCATCTCCCCTATGTACAACATTCCTACAATTGAGCATTGCATTCATCTACACAACGTTCACCATTTGAGACATGTTTTGGTTACCTATCGAAGGACCCTTTCGATATGGTCTTTGGAAGGGAAGATGGATCTAGTGGACGTAATGATATGGACAAAGCTCAATAGTTCATTCAGCGAATCCAATTAATTCACCAAGCAGTGCAAGAGCAGTTGGAGAAAATTCAAACCCGTTACAAGGCTCGACATGATAAAAACTGAGTTGACCATCAATTCCAAGTGGGCAACAAAGTGTGGTTCCACATCAGCAAATACTGGATGAAGGGAGAAGTTAAGAAGTTGGGACTAATCCGGTATGGACCATTCACCATTTTGGAGAAGATTGGGAACAATGCCTTTCATCTTGACTTGCCGAAATATATGCAGATGTACTCAGTAGTGAATGTGGAGAACCTAAAGCTGTATGAACCACCTTTGATCATGGACACTGATGAGGTGGGCATAGTTCCTACAATCGATGATTTTGCACCAGAATATCTCGATGAGTTTCCCGAAGACATCATCCTCAACAGAAGAACTAGGACTTCACAATGAGGAGATGTAGAATACATTCGAGTTGGTTTCAAGGGAATGCACCCCAGCAAGGCCAGATGGCTTGAGAAAGAGAAAGTGAGGGAATAATTTCCTCATTTGACAATTGACTAATGAAATATTTTGGCGGTCCAAAATCTCCTCAATGGGGAGGATTGATCCAGATGGATCTTCGGATACAATGGCATGGAAAAGATTAGAAATTAAAATGCTTAGAAGGAAGTCAACTTAGGACCAGAGCATAGATCTCGTCATCCTGATTCCAACAGTGTGAACTTTACTTCAATCCGAGTCCAGATGATGAAGTTATTGTGAAAGGAAGGTTGCTTTGTTCCTTAAGAAAATGAGGATTTTTCCTTTAAAAATGGGTTAAGCCTTAAAAGGCAAAAATCAGAATCAAAGGATTCATGGAGGTGAACTTAAGAAGGGCATAGAGAAAACCCCAATCACCGATCTTCGATTAAATCGGATCAGCAGATCGGAGAGAAATCGTGTTGGAGGAAGGAAATATATATATATATATATATATATATATCGGCGATGCCAAGGGCTGACATGCAATGCGATCGGTGATAAAGCACTGGGCCGATATGTGAGCGGGATGCCAATGCTATCGGCCGACGCCGATATTGGTGACCGGCGATCAACGGTCAGCCATCCTCAATTAACAGCATTGTTGCACTTTGATATGCTAATTGTGATGTTGTGCCCGGATCCGATAAGGAATATACACTCGATTGGATAAATTTGAAGTCCAAGTAAATGAGTTTTTGCCGGATTTTAGTGTTTTTTCAGGGTTTCTTGGTATTTATCTCTTCAACGATAAAGCGGCTATCTTAAGGGTCGGTTGTGCTTGTCGATCCTTCTACTCCATCGGCCTCTATTTTGAATTAAGACAATCACGATTTAAGCAAGATTTGTCTGAAAAATCCATTATAAAAGCACGATGGTTGGAAAAGCACGGGGAGAGGAATTGGCAGCATGTTGTTTCGTTTGGCAGGAGGCTGACAGTGCACTTCGTCTATTTTGGACAAGTTGTAGATGTTTTTAGCCCCTTTCAGTGCCACAGATTCTTTGATGCTACCCACTTCTCCATCTGAGGTCTCCATTTCACAGCCATTTGTTAGAATGGATGTATAAGCCTCTCGTATGCAGTTGATGATTGTAATTCTCTTCTTTCATGCCATTTAATATAAAGGCCTCCCCATTGTTTGAGCTAGACCCGGAGACGTAGTCTGAATTGGAAAAAATCCATTATCAAGTCTTGGTGTCTTCTTTTTGTGCCCTTTATGTGCTTTCTTCTTCTTTCCTTGTGTGCACATTAAATTTTTGTGTTAAGCTGCAATTTTACATGTGAATATTTTCATACATTTATAAGTGAGAGTATTCTGGATCAGATAGGTATTTGGATTATTTCATGCCTACCAATCACAAAGATGAAGTGTTCAAAATTATGCAAAGAGAGGATGAAAATTTAGAGGATTTGATTGAGAGATTCAACTATTATTTGAAAAGAGCAAAGATGGACAATTTAGATGAAGATACCTTAAAAACTCTTCTATTTAAAGCCATTAGAGATGAGTGGATAGATACTCTTAACATGATGGGGAAGGGAGATATCTCTCAACTCCCATCAAATTATATAGGAGAATTATGTGTTCATCTCTCAAGAGGGAAATCCAAAACTAGGAAAGGTCCAAGAGATCCTTCTCTTGTTAGAGTAAATAAATCTGCAACTGGATCAGTGATTAGGGTAGAAATTGGTAATATGCTTGATGAATTAAAAACAGATATTCTAGGGAGTCTTAGTGAGAAAATAGACACCCTTAAGCTGTAAAACAAGCAAAAAACCAAGGCTGATTCTTTAGTTATTTTCTGCCCAAAATGGAGAAAAAACATGCTCTAAGAGAATGCCCTTTAGATGCAAAAATTATAGAAACTTGTATGATTTTCTCATAGAATCATGAAACCAAGGGTTGTCCTTCGATTCCAGATCTTAAGGCTATTTTTCAAGAAGAAACAGTTCCAAATTCAGCAGAACCTCTTTGCTTTGTCTCTAGAAAACCTTGGTAGGGGCCACAAAATCAAGGATTTAACAATCAAATGTTTCTTCAACCCCCACCAAATTAGAATTCTTGGCAACAACCTTAGCCTCAACCTCAATCTCAATCTCAACCTTGGGCACAAGGAGTACAAAATCCTTATGGGATATTTTCTCAATATTATCAATATCCTCCATCGTATCAAAATTATCCTCCCCCCCACATTCCACAACAAAATTAGCAGCCATAGCTTCAAAATCAAAACCCTCAACTTTCATTACCATTTCCACAACAAATTCCACAACAAAACCAAAGTCCTCAACTCTTACTACCATTTCAGCAGAGACCAAATCAATGACCTGCCCAACCATTACCAAACCCCAACAATAAAAATCCTCAGAATACTTACATGGTGGAAGGACAACAATTTCCAACCTATATGATCACTCCTCTAGATCTTAATGATGTTCAATTAAGATTTGGTAGGATATTAGAAAAGGAAATACATTCTGTAGTTATTTAGGAACAAGACAATTTTGAGGAAGATTCTCTACAGGCCAATAAAATTTTTGAGGGAACATCTCTCCGAAACCAAAATACTGAAAATGAAAAACAGAAAGAACTAGTGAACTCAACTCCTATCATTGAGCAACCAATATCTACTTTTGCACCTCCTTTTCCTGAAAGATTACAAGTTGATAGAGGAGTAGAAAAGCAGATCATGTTTCCTAATTATGATTTTCTAGATGAATTAAAAAATGTCTGTACCAAAATTCCTTTTTTACAAGCCATTAAAGAGATTCAAATCCTAGCTAAAACAATAAAGGAGTTGAGCACAAAGAAACCACGAAGAAAAGAAAAAGAAAAAAAAAGAATCCACTGGTAGAAAAATAACAGATATAATGATGGGAAAAATGGCCATACAAAAATATGTAGATCTAGGAAGTCCAATTGTGAAAACACATATCAATGGAGTTGAAATTCCAAATACATTGATTGATTTAGGGAAAGAAATAAACATCATGAGCAAACAAACCATGGAATAGATCAAGCTTCCTAATCTTTTTTACACCCCTACATTACTGCAATTAGCGGATAGATCTGTAATCAAACCAAATAGAGTGTTAGAGGATATTTTAGTATCCTTAGATTCTTGGGAATATCCTATTTATTTTATGATCTTAACCCCCAAGAATAATCTAGGAGGACATCGACTCATATTAGGAAGACCTTGGCTGGCCACAACTGATGCTTTCATTAGTTGTATATATGGTGTGTTACACTGAATTTTGTCACCTTGACTATCTGCAGTTTATGTGGCCTCATCAATAGCCACATTGTCCTCTTTGTCAAGCCCCATACCTCTGCTCTTCATGTCAAAACTTCAAAGAGAGAGAGAGTCACTTGAAAACATGTTTATCTCTGGGTACGCAGGTTCTCTCTACCTTGCCTGCGTGTACGCACTCCATATACATTAGACCTGCGTAGTAATACGCTCTGTAAACTAAAGCTAGGGTGCGTACCCCTGTAAAGGTCAAAAGGCGCGAGTTTCATCTTTAAAAAGTTACTTGTGGTCACTTCTAGAGCCTTCTAGAAGAGTGTTTGACGTGTATGAGCGCCTCCAGATGGTTCATGCATCCCTATGATAGAGGAACTTATCCCATCAAGAGAGGAGCTACCCCATCCAAAAGAGGGAGTATCCCATTGATGTTGGAACTGAATAACTTCCTCTAGAATACTATAAATACAGGCATTGGGCCAAAAGGAGGGGAGGTTGAAAGCTGAACATTCTAAAGGGTAAATGCTGCTGGAATTAGGACTTCCATTGTTGACTTGTGAGGAGAGATCACTATTCTTCCTTGTTGCCATAGTGGGAGTGGGTGAACTTGTCAAAGTAGAGGAAATCTCTTGCTGGACCCTGGGAGGAGCTTGCACAACACCAAGGCTCAAGTTGTAATGGTTCCTTTTTTGTTTCCTTAATACAAATAAGTCCATTCTTCTCAATGATTTGTTGATAATGAATTATTTCATGTACTCTTGGTCTATGTGATGAATATGCTTTGTTTTATGAAATATTCAGGTGTTATGTAATCGTTTGCTTTGTTAGTGTATGCAGGTCTTAAAGTGGAGGAGGAGCTCATCTGGATCAGCAAGGCTGGACTGCTACAACAAGCGTTGGACCTAAGGTAAGATCGGAAAACACTTGGTCTCTCATAGAATAACGTGTGTTTAGAGAAGGATTTCTCTTGTTTGGTTTGTTTGTCACTAGAGAGTCTTAGACTCCTAGGGAGGTTAGGTTTGTCCGCAAAAATAACTCTTTCCGCATGACAGCTATGCTAGACTTCACAAAAACCTTTTTTGTGGAATGTGATGCCTTAGGAAATGGAATTGATGTTGTTTTAGTGCAAGAAGAAAGAGCGTGTGCTTTCGAAAGTCATCCAATCAAAGGAAATTGTTTACACAAAGCAATTTATGAGAAGGAAATATTGGAAATACTACATGAACTTAAGAAATGACGACCTTACCTAATGGGAAGGCACTTAAGGGTAAAAAAAATCATCATAGCCTTAAATACTTTTTAGAAAAAAGAGTATCTTCAAAAGAGAAACAAAAATGGGTCACAAAGATGTTGGGTTATGACTTTGACAGAAGGGAAGAAAAATGTTGTTGCGGATGCACTCTCAAGAAAGGATGAGGATGTGGAAGAATTTATTTGTGCCATTTCTATTATCCAACCAAATTGGATAAACGAAGCACGGGATGAACGGAAGAATGACGAAGAAGTGTGGGCACACATTCAAAAGTTACAGAAAGATGCTAGTACATATGATATGTTTAGCTATAAAAATGATTCGTTATGGTATAAAGATCGGTTATACCTCTATAAGAATTCCCAACTTAAGGAAAAGATTCTTATGGAATTGCACACCTCTCCCTTAGGAGGGCACTTGGGATTTTTAAAAACTTATCACACGGTTAAGAAGGAATTTTTTTGGGATGGCCTTAAATGTGATATTCAAAAGTTTGTGGAAGAATGTTTGGTTTTCCAGAAAAATAAAGTTGAAACAATTAAGACCCAAGGTCTATTACAACCTTTATCCATTCCAAGTAAACGTTGGGAGGAGGGTTCAATGGATTTTATCACAAGTTTAACCAAGCCTGAAGGAAAGAGTTTCATCATGGTGGTAGTTGATAGACTTACCAAGTATGCACACGTTTGTGCATTATCTCATCCATTTAATGGCAATACAATTGCTACTACATTTATCGAAAAATTAAAAATCTACATGGAAACCCAAATATTATTGTAAGTAACAGAAATCCCATTTTCACTTGAAATTTTTGGACATAATTTTTTTCTTGTCTGGGTACTCAGTTAACTCATAGTTCATCTTATCATCCTCAATCTCATGGGAAAATTGAGATAGTAAACATATGTTTGGAAGGATATATTCATTGATTTGTATATGATAAACATACACAATGGGTCAAATGGTTGTCTCTGGCTAAATGGTGGTATAACACTTCCTTCCATATTGTAGTAAAAATCACCCCATTTATGGCAGTTTATGGATATCATCCACCATCCATCACATCATTTTTAAGAGAAAATTATAAGGTTCAAGTAGTGGAAGATCATATCAAGCATCAACAACAAGTTCTCCAACTCTTAAAGGATAACCTCACTTTGGCACCGAATAGAATGAAACAACAGGTAGATCAACATCGCAGTGAAAGAAGTTTTGATGTATGTGACTGGGTATTTCTACTACTACAATGATATAAAAAGATTTCCCTCAAGCAAGCTAAGAAGGATAATAAATTATCACCAAAGTATTGTGGTCCATACAAGGTGTTGCAAAATATTGGTACTATGGCATACAATTGGAGTTTCCTGCAACTTCTCTAGCGCACCTAGTTTTCCATTTTTCATGCTTAAAGAAGGTTATAGGTGACAATCTCCCAGTTCAAACAATATTTCCAAAACTTTATGAGGAAGGAGAAATCATATTGGAACCTGAAGAAATCACAAAAACAAGAACTCGACAGCTACGAAATTGATCAATTTCAAAGTATCTCATCAAGTGGAAGAACTTACCCATTGAATATTCCACATGGGAGGATGAAACTTTTATACAAAACCATCCAAAACTACTCAAGTGTTGAGAATAACACGTTTCTGAAGGATAGGGGCATGTTAGGTCCCTATAATACTAGTGTACTCCCTTATCATTATTGTCATTTTAGCCCCTTATTCTTATTGTTGTAATTATGTTGTCCCCATATTGTTATTATTGTGCCCCATAGAAGCCCACTATTGTTATTGTTGCACCCTTACATTATTATTTTTATGTCAAATTTGATTAGATTAAGACCCCTTAGACTCCTATATACAAAAATGAGGTCTTTTCATTTGTGTAATGTAAAGGAGGTTTCCCCCTCGAAGAGGCGGATTTTGAAGTTGTTGATATATCCTTTCTTCTATTTTATGACTTGGTTGCATAAGACACAACCACCCACTACTGGGACTTCTAATCCAAATGGTTTGAGGTGTAGTTGGGACTTCTTACCAAGAAGATCCCCTTGAAAATTGGGAGGTCCATCACCATCAACATTTCTGGTGCTAGAAGGAGTTCTAGATGACAAGCTGAGCCCTTGAAGTTTGTTTTGAATTTTCACACCCATTTCATGACTTCTTCCTCAATAAAACTCCCATAATACTTTTCTAGAAATATAAAATTACAAGTGACAATGAGTATCATTGATGACTTGTTACATCTTCAGTTTTATGTCAAGGGTGAAACAAGCTTGCTTGAGCATACAAAACATTTTCTTCAATTTTGCACAGAGCATAACTTCTCCAATGAGGATGTTGTCTATAGGTTGTTTATTATCACGTTCAAAGGGTGTGTAAGGAAATGGTGTTACACATTGACCAATGCCTCCATTCACTCTTTTAAACACTTTTCCAATGAACTTTCCCATGCTTTTGGTAGATATGGTCACAAACATTTGTGCAAAAAAATTTTAGAATTGCAAAAATAACCTGATGAATCATTACAACATTTCCACAATCGTTTTGTACATCTTTTTTGTGAATTTAAATAAAATGAAGTTGATTGGAATAACCTAACTAAATCATTTCTACATATTGTTTTCATTTCATTAACTTCTCAAGACTTCGAATGTTTCAATTCACTCCTAGCTTATCGCAAGGCTAGAGCTTCCAAATCTGCGATGGAAAAGTTTGTTGTTCTAAGTAACCCCCCATCCACTTCTCATCAAACAACTCTAGTGTCGTGGGTTGAGGTGGAAAAAATTCAGAATCTGTTTGTCGAACTATCACCTTCTCTTCCCATCTCACATATGCAGAACCCATATGCAGAACCCCTATGTTCATCAAAATTTGGTGTTGGATGGAGTTTTTGTTGAGCAGCCAAACTACAATATCATTTCCAATGAGTATGTGTAGTAGTCAAGAATCAAACAAGAATCTGTGATGACGGATGATCTTATTCCTTCCACATCTCTTCCACACTATCTTGAAACTATTCACAATTCTATCATTCCGGTTGAATCATGTGAGGATTCAATTTCTGATCATATTAATACTTCCATTCATTCACAGAATTCGTGGAATGCTATTTTTTAATCTAAATGCGGAGAGGTTGAATTTTCTATCACGGATCTTCTGAATTCCTCATCATGCCTTTTGGGAAATGTAGAGAGTGAAATTTCTCATTTTTCATCTTCCCCTCTATACAGTTCATCAAATCATGAGGATGACCCGATTGTTGATCTTGAATCTTCTGATCATGGATGTCGCAACCTATTCATAGATTCAGCTGGTCACAATTCTGATTTTTCCACTGTCGATTTTTCAAAGCCACCTATCTCTAATGATCTACCTTCTGATGAGGTGGAACTTCCTTAAGTTGTCAAGAAAATTCAGCCCGAGGTGATGGTTATGATAGGTTCTTGTACCCTTGAAGTCAGTTCCATCTCTAGTCATAATAATTTTCAAGTTGTCGAGGTTGCTCGTCACTTCACCACACATATTGAAGGTCCTTGTGCTTTATAATTTTCACATCCTCTAGTAAACTAACTCCTCAGGTTAGATTCACCTGCATCAAAGTCCCTAGGTAAAAAGAATTTGTGGTCTATTCACCATATGTCTTCATAATTGATTATACATCCTCCTACATCCCAAACTTTGTTTTGTTGCTAATCCATAGGAAACCACTGTAACCTTCAATTTCAATTAAAGGATACTAGAAACTTATCTTTATTTTTTTGTGTATGTAATTAGATAAAAACTTATTCAAAGAGAGACAACCCTTAGCTTTTTCTATGTGCATATAACTAAGAAATCTTTCCAATACAATAAATATTATTATAATACATAAAAATACATGCCCCTTTCTAAGGGAAATCTAACATTATAAACATCATTCAAAAGAATCTTTCCCAAGATAGAGCTATTTACAAAATTTTCTATTGTATGCACAAAGACATGTGTTGCTCTAAACCAAAAGTAATGTGTTAGTCATTATTTCTTGCATACAATTATATGTATTTTGCAAAGGAAAGTGAGTGTATTTATTGCAAGTAATTACTTGTTTTCCTTTCCAGGATCTAACATAATACTTATTCTTTTCTACACACAAATCCATGTTTCTCTTTAAAAGATCTAACACAATAGATCTACAAATCCATGTTTATCTTTAAAATACCTAACACAATAGTTCTATTTTCGTGCATGTAAAGAAAATATTTCTTTTCGGGAATCCTATCATAATTTGAGTATTCCTTATACACACAACACATATCTCCTCCCCAAGGAATCTATCAAAATTAAACATATACCCCTTTGCAAGGAATTAGAACTACAACTATTATTCTTGCATGGAAATACATTATGTGAATACATAATATTTCCTGTAATAGAGCCCCAAGGGTTAGCTCAATTGGTCAAAAACCATGCCTTGCCATCGGGAGGTCACAGGGTCGATTCTGCCTAAAGCCCTTTTGGTTAGGTCTATACAGTAGGCTGAGGAGTGATTAGCCCATATTTTTCCATGGACATAGCAACCACTCACTGACCAGGGTGTTCGTGAACCACACTAAAAAAAGAAAAAAAAAATTCCAGTAATAACGTTTATTTTAGGTTGGAATCATAACCTTATTCAAGAGAACTATCATTATAGGTATTATACTTGCATGCAAAAATAATGCGTCCGAAAGGAATTGAAATAATAGTTATGGCACTTGTATACAAGTGCATGTTTTTCTCCAACAGAATGTTTAATATTTAATACATGAATATTTTTCAAGAGAAAACTAATTCAACATATTTCCTTTTCAAGATATAATATGACATGATATGTATTTATGTTTTTTTCTAGCAAGATTCACATGCAAGAATTTTTTCAAAAGAATAGAAAAATAAATATATACATACTTCTTTCCAAGAAAAATAAAAAACATATTAGTTGCATATTAGTTAATTTCTCAAGCATGCATACATACATGTTTCTTTTAGAAGAAACCAAATGCATATTTGTTTTCAAGAAACTCCAACACAATAGTGATATTTTTCTTGCATGCAATCAAACAACACATTTTCATTCAAAACTAACCAAAATAAGCACCTATATTTTTCCAATAACCCTGTCAAGAATTTTGTCTAAAAATTAACCCACAAAATTCACATATAATGTTTTTAAAAAAATGACACCGTTTTTTATCTCTTACCCACAAAATTCACATGTAATATTTTAAATAAATACTAATCTCATGCCAATGCAATTCTTTGCGCATATGAAAATTCCTTTCTAATCCAAATCTAACAAACATATGAATATCCTTCTTATCGCATATGAAAATTCCTTTCTAATCTAAATCTAACAAACATATGCATATCCTTCTTATGTATCCTTTTGTTTCTGTTGTTGCACATATGTACATTCACATTTCTATTCTACAATGTCGTCTTTTATAAGTTATGATATTTCATGAAGAAAGAGGAGAGTTTAGTTGCACATAAAGCTTATTATTCCAGCAAGAAGATTTCGTTTCCCTCAAAAAGATTTCATTTTCTTTTCCAAATCGTTGAATTTTTGTGCAAACAAAAACCTGATTTAGCATGTTAGATCAGAGCATACATAATACACAACGGATTTATACTCAGAGACTTATATGGCAATAGAAGAGAATAATTCACAGAGATAGACAAATGGAGAAACAACAAGATTACTTAGTCAGAAACAGAGGAATAGATAAAACAATCACTGGAGAACAGAAATTACTTTGCATTACATAACAGGCTTGGGCCTTGGCTTGCTTTCCTTGGCCATAGAAATTACAAATTTATAGAGGTAGAAGAAGGATCTAGAACCTGTGTGTGATTCAGATGGAGATCTGGAATGATCTAGAAACCACTGGCGGTGTAGGAGGATCTAGAATCTTGGAGATCTAGAAAATTCTAATCTAGAAGGATCTAGAATACTGCATGCATTTGGATTCACACTTAACATTCTCCCGCTTGAAGCCAAATAAGAGTCATCAAGTCACACCGAGTCCTAACATCCCTCTACATAACTCATGTTTATTTCGTGGTAGAATCTTAGTGAGCATATCAGCAAGGTTCCTATCTGTATGGATCTTTTCCAAGGATAACCGTTCTTCCTCCAACACATGTCGGATCCAATGGTACCTTAAGCTAGTGTGCTTGGTTTTTGAATGAAATCTTGGGCTTTTCTTCCTTCTTTATTCCTATCTCTCCTAGGAATCACTGCATCCACAACATCTCTTTACAATCTTCTGTTGCAGCTATATACTCTGCTTCTGTTGTAGAGAGGGCTACTATTCTTTGTAGCCTTGACACCCAAGATACTGCTGCACCTACAAATGGATACAAATAACATATAGTGGACTTTCTGGTATCCATATCTCCAGTCATATATGCATCTGTAAATCCTTCAAGCACAGTCTCATCATGACCAAAACATAAACAATAATGACTAGTACCCTTGAGATACCTTAAAATCCATTTTACTGCTTGCCATTGTTGTTTGCCTATATTGGTAATGAACTTGCTCACTACTCCCACTGAATATGTAATGTCTAGTCATGTGCATACCATGGCATACATTAAGCTACCAACTGCTGAAGCATACAAAATTCTACTCATCTCTTCTTTCTCTTTGTCATTACTATGACATAATTCAGTACTCAGATTGAAGTGGGCTGCAAGTGGTGTACCAACTGGCTTGGCATCCTTCATATTAAACCTGTCAAGCACCTTCTTGATATATTTTTCTTGTGACAGCCACAACCTTTTGTTTTTCCTATCACGCATAATCGGCATGCCCAATATTTGTTGTGCTGGTCTGAAATCCTTCATTGCAAATTTGCTATCCAAATCTTTCTTCAATCTATTGATCTTCTTCTTATCATGCCCAACAATCAACATGTCATCCACATATAAAAATAATATGATATGCTTTCCTTGATCATACTTCTTGATATAGACACAGTGGTTAGCTTCCAACCTCTGAAAACCATGTTCCAACATGAATGAATCAAATTTCTTGTACCATTGTCGAGGCGCCTGTTTCAACCCATAGAGACTCTTATTCAACCTACAAACAAGGCTTTCTTTTCCTTTTTCTATGAAGCCTTCTGGTTACTCCATATAAATTTCTTCCTCCAATTCACAATGAAGGAAAGAAGTTTTTTCATCTAACTATTCACATTCTAGGTCTAAAGTAGCAACTAGACCAAGAATGACTCTAATGGATGACATTTTAACAATAGGTGAGAAAATTTCAGCGAATTCAATACCTTTGTTTTGGGAAAAACCTTTCACCACCAATCTTGCCTTATACCTCTCCTTCTTTTCATAACCTTCATGCTTAATCATGTACACCCATTTGTTTTGTAGAGCCTTTCTACCTTTCGGGAGGTTTACCAACTCCCAAGTTTTATTTTCCTGCAAAGAGTTCATTTCTTCTTCCATTGCTTTCTTCCATTCTTTACTGTGCTCGACTTTACAAGCTTCTTGAAAACAATTAGGTTCACCTTCATCAGTCAACAAAATATAGTTTGAAGGAGGATACCTTTGTGAAGGCTTATGAGGCTTAGAAGATCTGCGAACCAACTATGGCGGTGCATTGTTAGGTTGAATCTCCTGTAAAGGTTCCTAAGATTCCTTCTTCTTGTTGTTCATTATTTTCCACTTGTTGTTCTTCATGCTCCTGAATTTTCTATTCATTTTCTTGTATTGGTGGTATGTTTTCTTGCTGCCCTTCAAACCTGTCAATAACCTTCTTGACCTCCAACTCACGTATAGTCCTCTTGAACATTTCTAACTCATTAAATATAACATCCCTACTTCTAATGATTTTATGTTTGACTGGATCCCATAAATGATAACCAAAATCTTCATCCGCATATCCCAAAAAAATGCATTTCATATATTTATCATCTACCTTAGTTCTATTTTCTTTGGGAATATGTATGAATGCTTCACATCCAAATATTTTCAAGTAAGAATAATTCAAATTCTTACCGGTCCAAACTTCTTCAGGGATACCGCCATCCAAGGCTGTAGTTGGAGATCTATTTATGAGATAGCAAGCGGTCCTGACTGCTTCAACCCAAAAATTCTTCTCCAAACTGGAATCAGACAACATACTTTGCACCTTTTCCATAATGGTGCGATTCATCCTTTCTGCAAAACCATTTTGTTGAGGAGTACCAGGCAAAATCTTCTCATGCTTTATGCCAAACCTGTTACAATATTCCTTAAATGAATTTGAGCAATATTCTCCACCATTATCTGTTCTTAAACACTTCAGAAATTTGTTAGTTTCTCTTTCAACAACAGCATGGAATTTTTGAAATATTCCAAACATTTCCCTTTTATTTTTCATAGGATATGCCCAAACTTTCCTCGATGCATCATCTATAAATGTTACAAAATATGATGCTCCCCCTAATGATTTGATGTTAACAGGCCCAAACACATCTGAGTGTACAAATTCTAACACATTTTTCTTTCTGTCATGGCCACCTCTAAGGAATGAAACCCTTCTTTGTCTACCATATATACAATGCTCACAAATATCAAGATTGTAGGATTTCAAACCTGGCAATAAATTTTTATCAACAAGGACTTTTAAGCCTTTCTCACTCATGTGACCCAAATGCTTATGCCACAGATCTGCCGAATTTCCTTCTTTTGTGATAGCAGCCAAATCTGATTTTCCCATCAGTGTCTTCAATGTGTATAATGTTCCTGTCTTGGATCCGTTGGCCACGACCAATGCACCTTTGTTAATTTTCCAGCCTCCTTTTCCAAAGCTTGTCAACTAGCCTTCATCATCAAGTCGTCCCATAGAGATTAAACTCGTGCGCATTTCTGGTACATGCCTAACTTGTTTCAACAATATATTTTGTCCATCCTTCATCTTGATCTGGACATCTCCCACTCCAACAATACTGCAAAAATGATTATTCCCGAAATGCACTCTACCATAATCACCAGGATTATATAAAACAAAATTATCTTTGCATGGGGTTACATGGTGAGATGCCCCAGAGTCAAGGATCCAATCAAAACTACTGCTAGATGTATATGCACATGCATCTTCTCTTGAAACAGTAAACAACAGATTACCATCTATGGCTACAACAGTAGTCTCACCTTCATTTGTGTTGGATGACTTGTGATTTGTACTAGACGGTCTCTGATCCTTTTGTCCTTTCTTCCAAAATCGACATTCTTTCTTCATGTGCCCGGGTTTGCCACAATGAAAGCAAATGATTCTACCTCTCCTTGATTTTTATCGACCTCTCGATCTTGATCGCCCTTTCCAACCTCGATCCATTCTCCTACCATGATCAACTAGAGCTAGAGGCTCTCCTCCCCAGTTTTTCTCAATTGACTTGCGTCGCAGCTCCTCATTCATTAAACTGCTACTGACATCATCAAACTTCAGGGTACCTATAGTTGTTGAAGTGCTCATAGCTACAATTAAATTTTCCCAGCTGTCTGGCATAGAACACATTAGCAAAATAGCTCTAATTTCATCATCTAAAATGATTTTAACAAAGGCGAGTTGATTAGTAATAATATTAAATGTATTCAAGTGCTCAACAACTGAAGCATCATCCTTCATTTTGAGATTATAAAGATTCTTCATCAAGAACACTTTGTTTGATACTGTGTTCTTCTCATATAGATCATGGAGCTTCTTCCTTAATCCTTCAGCCGTCTTTTCTCTAGACACATTAAAATAAACATTCTTTGCTAAATATTGGCGGATTGTTGCAGTCGCCTTTATATATAACTTATTCCACTCTTCATTTGTCATTGATGAGGGTTTCTTTGTTGTTCCCTCAATCAGCAAATACCAATCCTTTAAGATCAATATATCCTCCATCTGTGATTTCCATAGGGCAAAATTAGCCCCGCTCAACTTCTCCATATCTGTAAGTGTTGTCTTCATTTTCAATCAAATTCACGCCCCAAAACACAAAAAACTCCACTTAAAAATAAAACTTTAATTATTACTCTTTAAAAATGACCTTCCTCCTTTTAAAATACCCTTTTCAAAATTCCTGCTCCTTTTTAAGATATACTTTTCAAAATTGCAACATATAATTATATATGTTTGAAAATAAATATAAAAGCATATATAATATTTTAACC
Organism: Pinus taeda; assembly: GCA_000404065.3. Lineage (NCBI taxonomy): Eukaryota > Viridiplantae > Streptophyta > Pinopsida > Pinales > Pinaceae > Pinus > Pinus taeda. Next base: position 226,257 of record APFE031152125.1, read on the forward strand.
TTTTCACATTTCACACATACATATGTTGGTTTGAGAAAAAACTTGACATATACGTGCAAGCTTGATGTAAAAAAAACTTACGAACACCACGTTTCAACTCCAATCTCCACAAATCTCCACTTTTTCAAATTCCAGCAACACGTTTCAACATAGGTTCATGACCTTGTTTTTCTTGCAGCAACTATCTTTTAGTTCCAGTGTTCCTCAGCTATTTGTTGGACAGATACTTCAACAACTCCAGGAGTAACAACCAACATTCTAATGAATGCTACCAGAGCAAGGCGATGGCACTAAGCGGCTTGCACTGTAGATATTCGAACCTAGCTCTGATACCAGTTGCTAGACCAAAGCATACATAATACAAAACGGATTTATATTCAGAGACTTAGATGGCAATAGTAGAGAATAATTCACATAGATAGACAAATGGAGAAACAACAAGATTACTTAGTCAGAAACAATGGAATAGATAAAACAATCACTGGAGAATACAAATTACTTTGCATTACATAATAGGATTGGGCCTTGGCTTGCTTTCCTTGGCTAGAGAAATTACAAATTTATAGAGGCAGAAGAAGGATCTAGACTCCTGTGTGTGATTCAGATGGAGATCTGGAATGATCTAGAAACCACTGGTGGTGTAGGAGGATCTAGAATCTTGGAGATCTAGAAAAATCTAATCTAGAAAGATCTAGAATACAACATGAATTTGGCTTCACACTTAACATAGCATTCATAACAAAATTCCCTACAGTGGCCTTCATATGAGATTCCACATGACTGAATCCCTAGAATGGCCTTCATGTGAAATGTCACACAAAATTCCCCGCCTCCGAATTGATTACTCTTACATTTCACCACAAATAACCAACAACAAAAACTAAATACCACCATTAGAGCTACAAACTGGATCAAAATATAGCGGATTTATTAAAGGCAACCAAATGCAAAGCCCTAATCAAAAAATCTCTCACCGTTCATTCTCCCCTAACAAAATAAAGAAACGAAACGATATGGTTACCTTCCATGGTTGTAACAGAATGGTAAATAACGATGATGGTAAATAATGATAATTTTTCGAAAAATAATAGTAAATTTCAATATATAAATTGACACCATAATTCACCGATATTTAAATTAGATTTTGAACTAATTTTAATTGATAGATTGAAGTAAAAATATGATTATGTTTGCAAATGATTCTCGATTCATAATGGTAGAAGTAAATATTAATACTTTTAACAATGCCAAATAAGGATGGGATATTACACATCACAAACAAGGTACAACAAATACACTTGGATTTAAGTATATTATAAAAATAATTTTTTATAACCTATTCAAAATAAGGACATAAATTTCAAACCCCGATCATCTAGAATTGTGATAATGAAAACCATTTTATCATACTCATTTAAATTAAATATTAATACATTTGATAAGATTTAGGTCCTAAAATTCCTTTTTGAAATTCACAAAGCATCATTGAAATTGTTGCACCCTAGGAAATGTTCTTTGTAGGCATTTAGTTTCAGCTAACTTTTCAAATTATGTACAGAGAATATGCATAGTAAAAACATAATTGTAAAACAAATTTGATTTCCTATATATATCCTAAATTAAACTGGTCAAAATTAAATGCACAAAATTAAACATTTTCAATCTTTGACATAAATTTAGAAAACAAAATATTATAATTATGGAAATGTAAATTGTTTGACCTTGGAATTACTTAGTGAATGAATTTCACTCATTCACTCCGTGCATACCTACACTAGGAGAATCCATACAAAAATCAACATCCTAGAGTATAATTGAATTAGAATAGAGAATCAAAATGTACATAAAATCAATCAATAAGTGTGTTCTAAATTACAAATAGGAAACAAGAATAAAGAAAATAATAATTGTGTAGAAGACATATACAAATGGTTGTAAATCATTACACATAAGGCATAACATATAGAGTTGGATTTAACTAGCTTATAAAGATAATTCATTACAATTCATTGCATACAAAACAAGGACATAAAGTAGAAGCACTTATCATCTACAATTGTGATCCTAGGCAACCAATTTATCATACTTTCATTTAAATTAAATCTTAAGACATTTGATAAGCGTCAAGTCCTAAAATTCCTTGCCTTCGAAATTCATGAAGCATCATTGAAACTACTTTTGAAATTTAGAAAGCATCATTGAAGCTGCTAGATCAAGGGAAACAATTCTTTTTGTTTGAAATTGACAAAGCATCATAAAAATTGTTGCATCATGGGCAATCTTCTTTGTAAGCATTTCTTTCTGACTACATGTAATTTTGTGTAGGGAATTTGAACACTAAAAACATAACTGAAAAATAAAAAGAAATTTAGAAGAGATTACATCCAAAATATTAAATGAACCAAAGATTTTACTTAGACATATCAAGTCGCCTTCTTTTGTGAAAATTGTCGAGTTCTTCACACTTAAACTTGGGAGATGGCCATTTATACTTTTGGAAAATTTCATGCAACAATTTTCCTGGTCCTCCATGAACATTGGGTGGACCTGCTTGAGCTTTTTGTAATAGTACTGAACAACATAAAAAATAAATAAAAAACAAGTATCTAGATTAAGTTTAGTTTTTTTTTAAATATATGTAAATATTATTACCATAAATCCCAATTATTCAAAAAATCCTTACACAATTTAAATATACATATTCATATTTTAATAATATTATAAACTCCAAATATAAATATTTATATATAATATTATATTTGTATTATTTATCTTTTATAAATATCTAAATTATTATAAAAATCATAAATACTGATCATATAAAATCTAGTAATTTGAAATTATAAAACATAATTGATTTCCAAAACTCAACTTTTGCCAATGAAAATTAATAATCTTATTATTTTATGAGTACAAACTCGTTAATGTATATTACAAATTCAAATTCAACCTAAGGCTAAGATCTATATAATTGAGATCAATATAGAATCAATTGTATGGAAATGTGCACATTCGAGTCTTCTCAGTTCCTTAACTTAAGTTGGTAATGCGCATTAATGATATGGGATGCTATGTTCAAGGGCATTTGATGTTGTGAGAAATTAATTTATTTTCCCCTAATTGAATTATAGGTTTATTCTTATTTTCAATTCATTGTATCTCTAGTTTACTTTAAATATTAGTTTATATATATATTTTCCAAATAAATATTAATATATATATATATTTTCCAAATTCATGAGATAATTTTAATCTTTTTATTTTGATTAATTTTTGTTAGTATGACTCTCTCTGGAATCATCATAACAATAATTTCAGCAAACATGAGTATATTTATTATCTATACACCATTATGTTTTTTATTTTCTCATCAATGTTCATGAATCAAATGTCTAAACTCCTAATAATAACCATTGTTAGATATGAGGTGTGTGAAAAACCTCGTTCTAACCATGGTTAAACATGAGACATTAGAAATTTGTCATAAACTTTAAAAAGCAATATGGCGCGTTATCCAAAAAAACCTCAAAAAACCTCGTAGTTATCTTGGCATTGCGACCAATGGCCTCTTGCAAGGAAAATTGTCTAGTTGTAGACTATAGGTGCCTAGTTGAATAGGCATGACCACCCTCCACAAAAATCATTGTGATATCACAAACTAGATTGCCTTGATATCTGTTTTTCTTGAGAAGTTGATGTTTTGAAACAACCATCTCAAATTCTTCCATTTGTAGGCATGCACTGTCTTCACATCTCTTTCTCTTGAGAGCCTAAGATTCTAAAACAACTATCTCATATTCTTCTATTTGTGCACATGCATTGTCTTGATATATATGTCTCCCTTGAGAGGCTGATGTTCTAAAACAACCATCTCAAATTCTTTCATTTGTACACCTGCATTGCTAGCAGTTACCTGTTCTTCTTTTAAATTAATATCTTCATTGATTGTAGCTCACACTTCCTCCATGGGCTCATCTTCACCTCCATCAGTATCCAAAGTTACTTTGTCAATATCATTGCGTCGGCAAGTATGTTGTAGACCTCTTTCTTGTGATACAAAATAAGTATACTAGCACAGCCATATTTACCAAGGTAAATATGGTTGATATATGCTGATATACGTATATCAAGCATATATATCAACCACATTTTCTAATATGGGTGATATACACCGATCGGCTTATATCAACCACATTAATAATTATTATGGGTATTTAGGATTATTAATAACTCTATAAATAACTATATAAAATTATTAATAACTACTCTAAAATATTAAAAACCAGATTATTTATATATATTACTGCATAAATATTATATTAATATTATAATAATATATAAACTCATAATAATATATTAATTAATAATAAAGAATAGCTCATAATAATATTATATTATCATTATATTATTAAATAACTAATAATATAAAATTAAAAAAATTAATAACTGTTAATTTGTATTATTATAATAATAATTAAATATAATATTAACATAATATTTGATTATTAATATTATATATTATTATATAATATAAATAATATAAAAATATAATTACCATATTATCAATAATAATATAATCAATATTATTATAATAAGAAACAATAAAGACCAATATTTATTATTTATGATATTTTAATAACTATAAAAAATAATAAAACTATATTCTTATGTAATTATATATATGATTATTATATAAATATAAATCATAATAACAAACTATTATTATTATATTATTATTATGCTTTATTATTTTTAATATTTATCTTAGGATTTTTATACATAGGGTTAATTATTATTAGTATTTAGGATTTTTTTTTTTTTAAATTATGCTACTTCTATTATTATACAAAAGGCTTACAAAGAATTACATTGAGGCAGACCTCATATTTCACCATTCGGAGATGGATTTAGCACAAACACCTAACTTGGAGAACCAGACAAACACGTATCACCGACCAAGACTGGAAGACCAACGGACTGCCAAAAAACCATAACTAGCTGAGAGATATACCGAATGACCCAGACATTACGAACTGTAACAGACCCAAAAAACCATATCCCAAGAGTGTACATATTACATTGTAACCGCATACATAGGCGCGTTTGAAACCCGCATGCGACTTGAAAAGAGCTGAGCATAGCCTCAGCGTTACATAAAAAACCTCATTGAGAAGGAAGAGAACGAGAAAAACCAGAAAAACTCCATGGAACCGCCAGATCCACCACCAGAACGCCCTGGAGACAGGCTCAAGCATCCACAGAGGTGGAGGGTTTCTCTTCCACAATCCTGCAACCATATTGATCTGACGCACTTGAATCTGTGTAAGGCGCATCTTCTTTTGCCGACTCACTTGGACCCGCTACCGCACCCGAGGTTTCCGCAGGCTAGGCTCTTTGACACAGGACTGGAGCAGGAGGCCTTTGTTCCTCAGAGACTTCTGGTGGAACTGCTTGGTCACATTTCTCAATTCGGACAATGATATAGTATGTTGAATTATCCAGTGAGCATGGGAAGCGGAACCGAGTTGAGGGATGCGAGCTATGCTCGCAGACAGTAACACGAGCACGCCCTCTGCCTCTCCCTCGGCCTCACCTTGCTCCCCGTGAATCAGGGCCATTTGAGGAGGATTCTGTGGAGTGAGAAGAGCGCTGAGGATTGGCTCTGCCTCTGGCGCCTCCATGAGACCCGCCCCTGCGGCTGCTAAGGCGGAGCTATTCTCGCGACATTCTGACCTGAAATGAACAATGAAACTGGATCGGAGACGGCACAGCGAGCTTTGGCTCCTCGAATACAAAGGCCGAGGGAGCCAAGAACTCAGGCCCGAAGACATGGAGACTTGTGGAGGCACAGAGGGCAAGAGATACCCGATAGCAGAGACACACAGGGGCGCCACAAGAATAAACACCCAGAACCAACGAAACACAAACACCGGAGCGTGAAATTGATAGACTGTAAGAACAGGACACTCAAAGGAAGAGACCAAGGCCTTCAGAGTCGAGGGTCGAGATCTGTACCTCTGAGACCTCCTCCAACACCCACAGACCAGCTGTAAACCACAACAATGAAAAACCCAGAGCCAAACAACAGACAAAACGGAATGAAGGAATTGAATTACTAGCCCCGGATCACAGTAAATATACTGCGCGGCAACATTCCAGGCCATGTGCGAACCAACGCAGAGCAGCTGCATCCCGAATGCCGAAGGAACTGAGCGCCAGCGAGGAGTAATGCAATGGGCGGCTAGCTTAAGGTGGAGTTTACTGCCCGCCTTCATGTTAACTCGACGGGGGTGGGAGGCCCTTAATTGAATCAGACAAATGGCGGGACTGGGCTGCCACTTGCCCGGTGGGAAGCCCGCCTCTGTACCTTCCTTATTAATCATCACCTGCAGCCGAGAGATGAAGATCCTAGAGCACCAAGGATTGGCAATCCTGTTGAAGTTGTATATCCCCTGCATCATGGAGAGTGCCTGAGTAATGAGGACGTTGCAGGTCTACCCCTTGGTTGGCCAATCTATCTGCTACCCTATTGGCTGATCTCCTAACATGCTTGAAAAGGATGTTGTTAGGGCGTCGAAGCCTTTTTTCCAATGTTTCTAGCCTGCTGAGCAGCCTCCAGCTAGAGGCTATTTTGGCCGCTGAGGTCCCTGCCTGAATTCTAGTAGCCACATTGATAAGGATCAGGGAGTCTCCCTCCACCTGCAACGGATAGAGATTATGTTGATCAGCCAAGAAAATACCTTTCCACATGCCTTCCAACTCCGCAACATTGTTGGTGTTTTTTCCTATCGAACCATAGTAGATGTGCTCAACTGATCCTTTGGCATTTCTGATTATGCCTCCATATCCTGACGGTCCAGGATTTCCTTTAGCTGCACCATAAAAATTCAATTTGAAAGTAGAGCTTGCGGGGGGGAACCATTGTGAGGGGGAGGTGATCTTGGGAGTATTACTGTGATTGACTTGCAGAGAACAGGATATGTTAACATTCCAGGAATTCCAGATGAACTGCTCACGGAGGGAAGTTGGCCAATCAGTTTCTAGCCAAGATTGGAGCGCCAACGTTTCTTGTAGGTTATGCTTTAAGAGGAGCTAGAGGATTTCTACGGATCTTCTACTATTGTTGAAGACCCTATTGTTCCGTTCCTTCCATAATATCCAATAAAGAAACCCTGGAATGAGGTTCCATAAAGAATTCAGAATGGGGCTTTGATAAGGGTGCTTGGGCCAAGTTTTGAGAGTGTTAGCTATGTCCCCCTTACAGTTCCTTGTTTCGTTGTTGCATTGGTCAACTTTCTCCCAGAGCTGAGCCACGAGTGGGCAAGTCTCCATGAGATGCATGATGGTTTCCGAGTGGATAGTGCAGTTGGGGCATCTTGAGGGACCTATGAAGCCTCTTCTTTGTAGATTATCCCAAGTTAGGATGCGTCTCTTGCTTAAGAGCCATAGGAAGGTAGATACCTTGGGCCATAATCTTGACTGCCATATGTGATTCCATAACTGATCCTTCTCTGTATGGTTATGATCATAGCGAATTGTATAAGCTTCTTTGGTGGTGAAGATTCCTCTTGAAGTATAACCCCACCTCAGTTTGTCCTGCTGATTCGAGAGTTTGATTTTCCTTTGATTGAGCTCCTGATCTATATCTGCATAAGTCTCTCCATGCCAATCTGTCTGCCAAGAGCTTGCGGGTTTCCATTGATGGAAATCTTGAAGTGCTTGCTGCTGCCAAAACTGAGAGACATTAGTGAGATTGGAATGCTGCACATGGTTCTTCCAGAGAGGTTTGTGCAAGATCGAGGCTAATTTTGGTAGTTACTTCCATGATTCCTCCCAGAACCGCGCTGAGTTCCCCAAGTGAATCTCCCAAAAGCTGTACTCTTGGATGAAGGCGCAATGAATTTTAGCCGAGTTCCATATCATGGAGCCTAAGATGCTCGGACTAATTCGGATGAGCTCATCCCACTGGCTTCCGGGCGCATATTTGGCTTGCCACATATTTGCCCAAGGGATGTCCGGCTTTACTAACCAATTCCACCAAATTTTTGCTCCCATTATGCAGTTGCTTTGTATGGGATCCCATAGTCCTAGTCCACCATTGGATTTCGTTTGGCATACCTCAGTCCATTTGACAAGAGCCCATTTCTTGTTGAGTACTGTGGAGCCCTAGAGAAAACTCATTTGAAGGTTACGGATGGCCTTGAGCACCCATTTAGGAGCTGCTAATATGGAAAAGAGATACAAAGGCATTGCTTGGAGGACTGATTTGATCAAAATGAGTCGACTGGATATGTTGAGCGATCTATAGGTCCAAGATGAAAGTCTAGCTTCCAATTTATCCAACAGCGTATGCCATGATGCATGCTTAAGGACAGAAGCCATGAGCGGAGTGCCCAAATATTTGGAGGGCAACACAACAATAGAGAAACCCAGAATACGAGCAATGTTTCGCTGAGTGGAAACAGGGGAATTGAAGAAGAATAGCTGGGATTTGGTGGCATTGATCGAGGTACCAGAGGCTTCAGAAAAGAGTGAGAGCAGGGCTTTAAAGGCTTTGGCTTCTTGAGAGGAAGGATGACCAAAGAGCATCGTGTCATCCACGAACTGTTGATGAGATAATGGATGAAGACCATGGATCACTATACCTTTGATCGCTTGAGGGGAAACAGCATGGTGGAGGAGGCGACTGAGTCCTTCCGCCATAAGAACAAAAATGAATGGGGAAACGGGACCCCCTTGATGTATGCCTCTCGACGGACGGAAGGGCGTGGATGGAGAGCCATTGAGGAGAACCAAGAAGCAGGGAGATGTAATGAGGTTCATGATCCAGTGTGTCCAGGTAGCATTCAATCCGAAGGCTACCAGCATTTGCTGGATATATTCCCAACCGAACTTGTCGAAGGCTTTAGAAAGATCAAGCTTCATGATCATTCCTAGTTTTTAAGAATTTTTAAAGAGTGGATCACTTCGTTAGAAAGGATGATGCCATCCATAATCTGATGCCCCTCGACATATCCCGTTTTTTCCGGAAGGATGAGAAGAAGAAGAAGAGGTTTAAGCCTATTAGCCACTACTTTGGATATGAGCTTGTAGATGACATTACAGAGGGCAATCGGCCAGAATTTGTCTGGCGTATTTGCTTCTTCACCCTTGGGGACCAGTGCAATGAAGGTGGAATTAAGAGACGGAAGGAGCCAGTGCATAGAACAAGATTCTTCCACTAATTCCAACACTTCAGTGCTGATCAAATCCCAGAATTCATTAAAGAAATTGGAGGTAAAACCATTAGGTCCAGGTTCCTTACCATCTTTTAGTTGGGCCATTGCTTCTTCTAATTCCTGCATGGAGACTTGCTTTAGGATATTTTGATTCTGATCTTTCGTGATTATCTTGGGGATATGATGCATGACCGATCTTATGGCTGATGATCTACTCCCTGTTTGTTCTTTGAGTGCTTCCTGGAAGTAATCTTTGAATTCCTTTTCAATATCTTCATGCTTTTCTAATCTGTCCCCTTGACTGTTATTGATGAAGGAAATGTTGTTTTGCATTTGTCGTTGAATGGTGGAGCGATGAAAGAATTTTGTATTCTTTTCCCCTTCCTTTAGCCACCTGATTTCGGATTTTTGGCACCAGAGGATTTCCTCCTGTAACCTTCGAGCTTCTAATTCTGTTCAGAGGGAGTGCTCCTTGTCTGCTAATTCTTCTGTTCTTCCCTCTAGTATAATGGTTTTCTGAAGAGTACACATATTCTGCTCCAAACTTTTCCTCGTTTCCAAAATTTTACCAAATTTTGATTTGTTCCAAACCTTAATCACTTGCTTGAGGTGTCTGAGCCTCTGTTGAAATTGGAACATTTTTTCACCTGCTGGGGGAGTGAAGGACTTCCATGCAGCTCGCACCATTTCTTTTAATTCTGGATGAGTGAACCAGAAGGACTCAAAGCGGAATGGGTGATTGCATTGTTTACCTTGACGCGTCCATTGGAGCATGATGGGCTAATGATCAGAGCCTCCTTGTGGTAGAATGGAGGCATGAAAATCTCCTCCCATATGAATGGCATTATCTGAAATGAGAAAGAGATCCAGTCTGGACACGATATGATGTGTTCCCCTTCGTTTGTTTGTCCAGGTGAATGTGCCATTTGAGGTTTGTATATCTATCATCTGATTGCTTTGAATGAACTCTTTGAGTCCTGTGCTATCCTCTTCTAACCTCATGCACCCTCCCTTTTTTTCCTTTAAATTCGTGATGATGTTGAAATCTCCCCCGCTTATCCATAGAGGGTACTGTCTAGTTGCATTGAGCGTTGTTAGTGCCTCCAACACTTCTAATTTTTTATGTAAGTCTTGCGGAAAATAGGTGTTGGTAAGTAAACCATGCAGCTCTGTCCCTAGGAGATGAAATGTAGATTGGATGAAATTATGTGTGGCGTGAAAATCCTGAAGAGTAAGGATCCGCAGATTCCAGACTATTGCAAGTCCCCCTGAGGCTCCTATCGCATCCACTGATACGGAGCGACTGTCGTGCCAAGCTTTGTTGAGGATTCTTTCAAGAGAAGCATTAGTACTTTTTGTTTCCTGTAGAAATACAATGGCTGGTTTCTCTAACTGAATCATAGTTTTTAGCATTATGTGTTTTGAGGGGCTATTGAACCCTCTCATGTTCCATGAGATGAGCTTCATGAGGAAAAATGGTGTTGGGGCTTGTAGAACTTTGTCAGCTTTGGGAATCTCCCTGATTCCATTAAGATTTCGCCTAGGATGATAGTTCTTTGTAGATCGGTTTTGCGTCCTCTTTTCTTTGTTTCTTTGAGGATTTTCTTTCCATCCCATGGACTGCCTGCTTGTATGCCCAGACATTTATTGTGTTGTGCTTTGATGAGAACCCCTTCCAGCCGATCTATTTCCCAGGGAGGTATGGTGTTGTATTCTTTCTGCTTGCATGTTGTTTCAAGTTTGAGAATATCCAAACCATCTAAGCTCACAGTCTCTGGATCTTCCTCCGTTATTATAGGGAGGTTCTGGGAATCCTCTGTACTACCATCTTGCAGGCTCAAAGCTAAGGCTGCATCAAGATCCATTGCTGAGGGTTGTAGGTCCACGTCTGAATCCAGGATTTTCGCCTCCGAGGAGGGAGGGAGTCCAGAGGGCGAGGGGGAAGATGGACCCATAGGATTTTTTGAGATGCTGGGATGAGGATGTTGGAGCTGGGGAGGCTTGAGAGTCATTCAAAAGCTTTTCTGAGGGGTCTTGAGGGGTGAGGATTTGGAAGTGGTTTTGGGATTCAGTCTTCTTGGGGCTAGAGGGAGCAGTCGATTGCTTTTTGGCATGCCTTCAGTGAGTGGGCACTTTTGTGAAGCCTTCTGAGTCTTTATTAGCTTCATTGACATCAAATTTGATCTGAATGTTCAAGGGGCATTCCCTAAAGAGATGACCATGTTCGTGGCATTTGCGGCAACGAAAAGGGATATGTTCATAATCTAATGGTTGATTCCACTCAAAATCATCATGAAAGAGACTTACCGAGTCTGCAAGTGTTTTTTGAAGTTGCATCTGGACGCAGATCCTGGCGTAGGAGGTGAATATTCTATTTTTGGTTTCCTCTGCCACTTTCATTAAGGTGCCAATGCTATCTCCAGTGTCCTTTAATGTTTCTTCTCTCCAGTATTCTGAAGGCAGGGAATACATACGAATCCAGGCTCAAGCATGACTGAGATCCTCTGTATCTGGATTGAATCTGGGCTTCCAGTCACGAAGGAAAAGACTCGAGGAGTTGAAGAAGTATGGGCCACCTTCCAATATTCTGGTCTTATCCTCCAGGTAGTAAAATATTGGTGTGAAGAAGCCCTTGGGGCCTAATAGCAGGGAGACGTGTCCTTTGGGCCTCCATTTTGAGGTTATCCACCCGTGTAGGGCTTTTTCAGTAGGCTAGAAGCCAAGAAATTTTCCAATCAGTGCGTGATCCTTCAGGTATTGTATTTCTCCATTGATTCGATGACTGGGTAGCTCAACTTTGATTCGTCCTGTGGCCTTTGGAATGCATGTAGTCAAAGTCGCCTTTGGTTGTGACGCCCCCGGTTCAGTATCTTCTTTTTCACGTGTGTCTGGAATCTCCACTGTTGCATTATTCCGTGCTGGGCTCTGATTGCGTCCAGAGGTTTTGCCAGTTGAAAACAGAGGTACAGAAAAGGAAGAGAAGTCCGCTGATCAGGATGATGAAGGAGGGGGACGAACGGGCCCCATCCCTCCCGCTGGGCTGGCCATAGCGAACTAAAAACCAGACGCCCGTAGACTGGACGGCCAGAGGCACTGTGCAGGAAGGCGATTCGAAGGATGCAGGGGCGCTGATCTGATCATCTGCTGCAGAGGTCAGAGCGCAGCGGCTAGGGTTTCATAGTATTTAGGATTATTAATAACTATATAAATATTAACAACTGAATTATTTATATATATTATTGTATAAATATTATATTAATATTATATTAATATATAATAAACTAATATAAACTCCTAATATATATTATTAATAATAGAATAGCTCATAAATATATTAGATCATCATTATATTATTTAAAAAATAATCATATAAATTATTAAAAAAAATAATAACAAATATATTATAATATTATTTATAATAAAAATATTAATAATAATAATAATAATAAAATAATATTAACATTTGATTAAATATTATTAATATTATAATAATATACAAATATAATTGTTATAATAAAATATATTCATTGTTTCATTCAAAATCATTCGAAAAATATTTTGAAAAAAAGATAAAGCAAGTATATCGGAAATAAAAATATAAACGAAATGGAGATAGATATTTGATTTTACAAAGGAAAAGAAATGAACAAGTCTTAAAACATTCACACCAGACCCGAAATAATATATAGAACATGTCTAAAACTTCGGCAGGTTTGCTGTATTCAAAGCCCTTTATATGCATGCATTTGGATTCCGTTGATCGCGATTTGCGATGACGAACCCGAAACGATATGTATTATTGTTTTATAATTGCGGTGGGTCCGTAAGACAACATAATATATATATATATGAAAGCGCCAATTGCGATGAGCGATTGGGTTCCGGATCCGATAATTCATATGCTATATTTTATATGACTCGGCGCATCCATCTTATCACAGGTTCCAAAGACTTTTATTGATATTCATATATATTCTGGTTTACGCTCTTCTATATGAATTTGTGTTATAAAAGATTATAATAAAAAGGCCGAACTTAAAGCATATATGTATTATATTTTAAAGCCTCGGCGGGTCCGCAATCATCATATAGACTTTATATATATATATGACTACTAATATCGGGCAGATCCGATATATATATATATATATATATATATATATATATAATAATAAATATATATATATATAATATGTATATGTTATATAATTTTGGCGGGTTTGCAAGGCATGCAAAAAGGGAGTTTTTAAGTTATAAGGCAGTTTTCGGGTGGAGCAAAAGCGATGGATAATTTCTAATGAAAACAACCTGTTTCCACTCAGCATTTAACATGTAGCAGTCAGCTAGAGAGAGGAAACCACCCATTTCATGTAGGTATTCTTCGGGCTTATGTCCCACCCGAAAACCTTTGTAGATCATCCGATCTAAAAGGCATAGATCAACGACAGGGATGAATCGGCGAGAAGTATACCTTGGGAATTTTGTTGAGCCCGTATTGGAAGTGGAAAAGCATGTGTTATTATATATTTTCTTTATAAAAGATATATGCATAATTCCAAATATTTTCATAGTTATTACAGCTACATGCATAAGTTAAGCTTTACAGGGGTTTTAAGGCTTAAAGGCCTATATGTAATGCTTCTGATAGTATAAAAGCCCCGATAAAGTTATATGGCTCTGATTTAATGTAAGTCCATGGTTGAAAGGCTCAAGTCCTAAAGAAATGCTTCCAATAGGCTTAGTGGGCCATAACCCAGAAGCCTCAAGATTGATATTTTTTTAAGGAAAGGGATTTTTGTTAACCCCCGAGATCTCTTTTCATCGAAAACATAAGATAAACAAAATGGACTAATATTATAAACCCAAGGAACTAATAAACACAATACTTTTATATTATAAACCCAAGGAGCTATTGAACCCAACGGATAAATATTAAAAACCTAAGGGATCAAGAAGTGCAAGGGATTGATATTACAAATAAAAGAGATTAATAAAGATTACCATGATTAATATTATAAAGCCCAAGTTAATAATAAACCCAAAGGATTAATACTAAAACCCCAAGGGATTATGAAGCTAAGGAAATAATATTAAACCCAAGAGACTAATATTATAAACCCAACATTGGTAAACCCTAATATAAATATTATAAATACTAAAATAAACATGGTTTATTTTCATGGTGAGAGAATCCTTGTCACAACGTGACATTCAACCATGCTTGACGATGGTTGTCTATGATTGACAATAGCTAACCATGATCGATATTATAAACCTAACGGAATAATAAACCCAAGCGATTGATATTATAAACCTAAAGGAATAATAAACAAAGGGAAAATACTAAAACCCCAAGTGTTTATGAACTCAAGGAAATAATATTAAACCCATGAGACTAATATTATAAACCCAACATTATTAAACCCAAATATAAACTCTACAAACACTAAAATAAGCATGGTTTATTTTCATGGTGAGACAATCTTTGTCAAAATGTGACATTCAACCAAGGGACTAATATTATAAAACCAACATTGGTAAACCCAAATAAAAATACTACAAACACTAAAATAAGCATGGTTTATTTTGATGGTGAGACAATTCTTGTCACAATGTGACATTCAGCCATGATTGACCATGTTTGGCTATGATTGACAATGGTTTACAATGATTGACATTATAAACCAAATGCAATAATGAACCCAAGGGATTGATCTTATAAACCAAAATGAACAATAAACCCAAGAGATTAATTCCAAAGCCCCAATGAACAATAAACCCAAGGGATTAATACTAAAACCCCAATGAACAATAATCCCAAGGGTTTGATATAATAAACCCAAAGAAATAATAAACCCAAGGGATTATTATTTATTTTCATGGTGAGACAATCGTTGTCACAATGTGACATTGAACCATGTTTGGCTATGATTGACAATGGTTTACCATGATCAATATTATAAACTGAAGGGTATAATAAACCCAAGCGATTGATATTATAAACCTAATGGAATAATAAACAAAGCGATCAATACTAAAACCCCAAGGGTTCATGAACCCAAGGAAATAATATTAAACCCATGGGACTAATATTATAGACCCAACATTGTTAAACCCAAATATAAAAACTAAAAAGACAAAAATAAACATGGTTTATTTTCATGGTGAGTCAATCTTTATCAAAATGCGACATTCAACCAATGGACTAATATTATAAAACCAACATTGGTAAACCCAAATATAAATACTACAAACACTAAAATAAACATGGTTTATTTTGATGGTGAGACAATTCTTGTCACAATGTGATGACATTCAACCATGGTTGACCATGTTTGGCTATGATTGAAAATGGTTTACAATGATTGATATTATAAACCAAACACAATAATGAACCGAAGGGATTGATATTATAAACCCAAATGAACAATAAACCCAAGGGATTAATATTAAAACCCCAATGAACAATAAACCCAAAGGATTAATACTAAAATCCCAAGGGATTATGAACCCAATGGAATAATATTAAACTGAAGGGCCTAATACTATAGACCCAACAACATTGAAGCATGGGACTGATATTATAAACCCAACATTGGTAAACCCAAATATAAATACTACAAACACTAAAATAAACATGGTTTATTTTGATGGTGAGACAATTCTTGTCACAATGATTCAACCATGATTGACCATGTTTGGATATGATTGGAAATGGTTTGCAATGATTGGTATTATAAATGAAACGGAATAATGAACCCAAGGGATTCATATTATAAACCCAAATGAACAATAAACCCACTGGATTAATACTAAAACCCCAATGAACAATAAATCCAATGGATTAATACTAAAAGCCCAAGGGATTATGAACCCAATGAAATAATATTAAGTGGAAGGGCCTAATACTATAAGCCCAACAATGGTAAACCCAAATGTAAATACTACAAACATCAAAATACACATGATTTAGTTTGATGGTGAGACAATCATTGTCAGAATGCGAGGATCAACCATGGTTTACCATGATCGATATTATAAACCTAAGGGAATAATAAGCCCTTGGCATTAATATGAGAAACCCAAAGGAATAATAAAACAAAGCGCTTAATACTAAGACCCGAACAGATTATGAACCCAAGGGAATAATATTAAATCCAACGGACTAATATTATAAACATTAAAATAAACATGATCGACCATCATTGATTTACATATTGAGACAATTCCTATCACAGTTCCGTGTTGGGCCATGGTTGACATTATAGTAAACCATGTTTGACTCGGGAATAATAAGCCCAAGCAATTGGTATTACAAACCCAAGGGATTAATACTAAAACCCCAAGTGATTATGAACATAAGACAATATTATTAAATAGAAGGGACTAATAATATAAACCCAAGGGAATAATGAACCCAAGGGATTGATATAATAAACCCAACGGATTAACAATAAAACCTCAATGGATTATAAACCCAAGGAATTATTAATAATAAAAAGTTGAAGAATGGAGAAAACCAATAATTTGATATTATAAACCATTTGGAATTAATAAACCCAATGGAAAAATATTAGAAATTTGTTGTGCTATACCCTCCCCATTTCAAAATTTTTATATAAAAATTTTAACAAGAAATGGGTCCCTTTCTTAATAAACTTAGCTAAATTCAATAGTTCTAAATAATAAGTCCTTTTTCTTTTAAGATCAATAACAATCACATTTTGAAAAAAATCCATATGATACATCAAAATCCTTATGATGAGGTCCGATCCAATGTAAACGCGAAACAAAACCTTGTCATAAGATAAACTATAAATGAAACATATCACATCACGCACATCATTTGGCTAAAAGATTGACTTAACATTTTGTTCGGCATTCCTCGATGCGATAAAAAAATTGGAAAGCGCATATCACAAATTTCTTAAGGAAACATTCCCTGGGGTCATACAACTCCGTTGATGCGATAAGACGATTGTAATCATGCATCGGTAAGGTCCCAAAACACATAACAAATGCCCATTTGAGATCTGCTGATACGATTTCATCATCATAAACAAAGGCATGCTTTTCAATAAAGTGGAAATAGTACGGTTAAACAAATGCTTGCAGGTTTTAAGAGCATAAATCATTAGTAAATGAGAAATAAATAATTTATTGACTTCTTAAAGATTATCCCACCTCCCTATCACAACTCACTCTTTATTGCAATTGGATCTATAAGAAGGAAACAGGTAAAGCATAAATTTGGGCCTATCGATTTGCGATATAAGATTATTACTAATTACTGATTAGGAAAGTCACGATATTTACTTTAAAGAACCGTTATTAATATGTGCAATGCGACATATCATTATGGCATTTAATGATCATGATTGGTAGCTGCCATAATCATTAATAAAGCAGTTATGGTTGAATCCTTCGAGGATTTCATCCATGGTAACATAATATATCAAATTCATATCACTTATTGCGCTTAATTGTTGCTAATCTTGTGTATTATGCATTAACTTGGAACGGATTTTGTCCTCTATTTCGTTCATTTGTTTCTTTTGCAAAGTAAGTTTGAATTCATAAATTCAGTAGAAAATTTGAATAAATCAAAGAAAGTAAAGATTCCAGTCTTAACCAAAGAGGAACTAGTAAACAAGGTCTTGATAGGTGATACTACCTGTGTCAGCCTGGGTAAAGCTTCATGGGAAAGCATATACAATTTATTGGAAGCTGAAGATCCAGAAGAAATTCAAGAAGAAAAGGGAACAACCAATTCCACTGACAAATCAAAGAATACTCTCAAGGAGTTGGCCAGCTCTTTTATCCACAGAATAGCTTCCTGCGCCGAAATATTACCGTACAATGACTTAGTTATATGGGTAATCGAGAGTACCAACATAACAGATAGAGCATTTTTTATGGCTGATGGAAGGATGTTCGGGTCATTCAGAGCAGAAGATATCAAAAAGATGCAGCATTTGGTGGAACCATAGAAGCATTGCAACAAGGCATTTGTCGTAGCCTTTTCCAAAGAAAATGACGTGGAATCGGATCCTATCAAGCAATGGACGCATTACCCAAACAAACACAAGCATGAATCATTAGGTATGTATTTTGTTGACTCCTTAGCATCCCCTTACTGCTATGCTAGTGCTATGATATCTTGACTCTTTGGAGTCTCCGATTCCGCTAGGTTTTCAATTGAAATGGTTACTTTAATGGAGGCAGCAGTTAACTCATATATCATGGATTGGGAGACCATTTTGTCTGATAAAATGGCCAACCACATCCTCAGTTATAGAAGAAATAGGTTCTTGACTACCCAGGTAATACCTCCATTTTATATGAGTGCCAACATTATGGAAACTATATGTTTCAATCCTGATTACCCCATTCTAGGTTGGAAATGGACTCCACAAGACCCAAACCCCATTCACTTCTATCATAAGGAATTGTGGAAAACCCATTATAAAAACCATCTTTATAGAATCTGTCATGGTTTTGTCTTGCTTATTCATTATGCTATATTCAATAAATCCACTCCTCGGTTATCCGATGAAGACAATGTTGACTTAACAGCAATTGGTAATTAGTTTGGTTAAGAAAACTTCACCTACATTAGACTTTTTGGAAGCATTTCTACTCCACATGTTCTCCCCTTATACATTCCCAATAAACAATTTGCCAAGGAAATATCTTATCAAATCATAGAATCAGGGTTGTCCAGAAACCTAAAGGAGTCCAAAAAGAAAATGTGGCCTTCATTCCCCCTCCCATGTGGTATTTTCACACTGCATGACTTCAAACATGCAGAGAAACAAGCAGAGAAAATAAAAGTGCTAAAGTTAGCAACCATTCCAAAGAGGCAATATGATCCAAAAGCAATAGCCTATAACTTCACCTCTCATGTCAAAATTTCCAAGTTTGAACATGAGAAAGGTGATTATGATGATTTGTTCACCTCAGCTAACTTATTTTCTCAAGTAAAACAACTTGCAAAAATCAAATTGGGAGTAGAGGGAGTAGAAGCATTTCTACAATTCAGAACAAGGAGGTTGCAAACTCTACTGATGGAGTTATTAAATACCATCCCTATGTTGCAACATGAAGGCCAAAGTGAAGGAAAAACTACCCAAAGGTTCCTGAAAAGTAGAAGAGCCTTTAAAGGTAGAGGACAAAGCAAGGAACTAATGAGCTATTTGATACTGATATAAATATCGATCCAACTTTAGTCAAGGAATTGGAGCAATTCGATCTACTCATAAAAAACCCAAAGGACTCCCAAAACCTCACTACACCAAAACCACCCATAGCACAACAGTCTGAGGTTATTATTGTTCCGATTGAAGTGAAAAGCGACCCACCCAAAATGCAGTAGGATATAAAAATCATTCCCAAAAATCACACAGAAGGGATTGTACTAAAAATAGAGGAAATCCCACCCTTTGATGTATTCTATAGTCCAAAGCATAGGGCTGTAGTTAAAAGATAGAGGAAAAAGAGGAAAATCGATCAAGGACCTCTTTTAACTCCTCAGGATGAAATGATGAATGTGGTATGGAAGTCAGAAGTCAATCCTTCAGAGGATTTAACTAAATTATCTCAATATGCAGGGGCTTATGTAATAGAAACAATGGACAAAGCCTTAGAGGTCAGTCAACTAATCAGGGATAAATATCAAAGGATCACTCAGAGTGAGATGCAATCAGTAGAAGAACAACAAAAGATTAATCAACTGGAATAGAAGCTAGTAGACCAAAGGCAACAAAATGAGAAACTTAAAGAACAATTGAATCTGGAGAAACACAAAATTGATAAGCAGGCTCTCCAGAAACAACAAAATTTGTCTCAAGAACTAAGTAGCCTTCAGATAGCGATTGCATAAGAAAATAAGGATAAGGATGATTAAATTGCACAACTACAATTACAAATAGAAAAATACAAGGGTTATCCATAGGTTACTAAATTCACAAAATAAGCCTTGGAGATAACCAAAGCCTTTCCCCAACAACTGAATATCCTTTCCCATAATATATTATTGGCCAACCCGTTGTGTGACATATTTCCATCATTGATTTAGAGGGAAATTGACAGAAGATTGGAATTGGAGAAAGCAGATGAAAAAATAGAAAAAATTCTCTCTTGGAAAAATTTAGAGCAAGGAATGGCTACAAATCTTCCAAAAATAAAAGAATCGCACAAGGGAATCCTATTTTTCGAATGGGAATCTTAGCTAATGAAAGCCAAAAGAACAACTTCTAGAGCTACAACTACAATGAATGGTGTAATCGAATTAGTAAATAACAGTTTACATATGTCTAATTTGATTTCCGATTGCTCTCCAGGAAAACTTCCAAAAGCAAAAGCACTGGAATATCATTAGAGACAGGAATTGGCAAGCAGAGAAAAACAGATCGCAGAAGTTCAAAACTTGACATGGGATGCATTCTGGTCTCTTCACGTCAAGCCTCATAGCTAGCAGATGGCCATGAAATGTCTATCTGACGCAGTCAACTGCATGGTTCCCGAACTCTCCAATGCCACCTACAGAGCCCAACTACATTCTAGAGTGAGTCAGCCTCTGGAAATCCAGCCATTGCTAGCAATATGTGAGCTACAAGTACAAGAGAAGAAGTCGATTCAATGAATTAGTTCAACCACCGTCACACTGCTAATTTTATACCAAATCCCAGATTTCCATGTCATAGTTTGAACAACTTATAGAGATTTTTCTTGGTATTAGTTTTTATTTATATTATTTAAGACCCTTTCATGTATTTAGAAAGGGTCTTCAATTTGTATAAAATTTTGACTAGGGAAGTTGCACTACTGTACTTCTAAATATTTATTTTATCAAAAAGTGCATCAAGGTTTCACATTTTTATCACGAAGATTTTTCAAGACTTGCACTTTTGCATCTTATAGAGGTTTTCTCAAACAGGAAAGTGGAATCAAAGTGTTGTTCACATTGGAGGGATTCAAATGCATGTGATACTTCTATCGTTGTTTTTGTCTTATTTCCTTATGTGAATGAACACTTCTTTAAAAATTGCTATTGTTGATATATGTATTTTTTCTCAAATAATTCGTTATCATGTTATTTCTGAAGATTCAGAATTGTTATATTTCAAAGGATATATGTTAGCAATATATATATTTTGATGAATACGATAATGTTTTTATAATTACTTTGTTTAATTTCTTAAACAAAGCAATCATTATATGAATGCATCTTTCTATTTGATAAGTAAGCCATTTATATGATTATTTTTCTCTTAGGAATAATCAAAGATCACATTGTTTATAGATTACACAGCTTAGATGAGAATATTTATATATTTTTGAGTTGTAGGATAAAGACATTCTCATAGGTCCATTCCACATGCTTCAAACATGCAAAGAAAATTTCATGTTCTTGAAGATGAAGTAAATGTTACTCTATTGTTTAAGATGTTTGTAAAAATATTGATATTTCCTATAGAAGAGTCAGAATATATTATTTCGATTGTGATCTAAACCAAAACCAATATAAGAAACACATTGCAAACCAGAAAACACTAAAACATGATAAACCATGACTACATTAATAATAACACATTTATATCACTACTTTGTAAATAGTAAATAGAATTCAGGTCATAACTACATTAATATCAATACATGAATATATTAATAGTATAAATCTTAAGAATATTGATATAAACACCTAGAACATGAAATCACAACAATAATATTATAAATGTAAACAATATTTTCATTTATGGATCCTGGTGAACAAAGCGAAGGGATCCACACAAAAGACCACAACAATCAGAAATGCAAGAGAAAGATATAAAATAGTAACACTCCCATTGGAGCAAAGCAACATAAATGAAAAAAACACATCTAAATTGCACACATTGGATTTGACCATAGATATACAATTTTGTACATAAAAACAACACTAGTGTTTAAAATAATCACAATTTAACCAACATTGCAACCAAAGAAAGAACATTGAGTCTTAACATATATTTTTTGTTTTGTCTACATCAAATAGTCCACTACAAAATTCAAGTTCAAAACTATAAATAAGGCCACAATGTTATTAGTTGTATTTCATAGTGATATGGACTTCAATCGCTCCTCTTCCTTCTTCCTAATTGTAACATATGTGCTATATTTCAACTTGGTATAACGTTGGAAAGAAAAGGGTGGTGCAATGCATAAACTATATATTTATTTCACTCTTGATATGGTTGTGAAGGTAAGGCCTTGCTGCTCTTTATTCCTAATATCAGCTGATGCTTGTTCTGAAGTCAATCCCTGTGACTTGTGGATTGTAAGAGCTCATGCCATCTTCAAAGGAATTTGTTTTCGATTTCCTCTTATCACTAGGGTGATAGGGACAATGTTTGGATTGCTTGCATCAAATGGAACACCAACATACTTATCAAAAACAACAGTTGTGAACATTGGAAGTCGAGGTGGCTTAGAGGTAGGCGAATAGAATATATCCTTAACAAAACCAAGGGGCACCATTCACCAAGCCAGCTTCAACCCATAAATTAAATGTCAACATAACATGCTGACCATGACACAACAAAACTTCACGATCCAATTGATCATCATCAACACCACCGATTTTTGAATGCCTTGAATATTCAGCAACACATTGTGCAATTGGAAAATTTAATGATTTTAACATATGCCTATTATGCAAGGACATCGAATTATTTGTTGGAAACACGTGAATTGCTGCATTAAATAAATCTCTTTCTGTAGGATGCAACCTCATATCAGCCCGAGACATAAGAAAGTCCCAATCTTCAAGAATAGGTTCTACGTTTCTTATGTTATTGAGGACTCTATGAAAACAAGATTTTTTCTCATTATTCCCTAGTCGGTGAAAGATTGTATCAAGAGTGACAACAATGTTGAATTTGTTCCACGAGACTTTCCCTGTCGTATTACCTGCATACAAAGGCTTATCTCTGACAAGAGGCAGTTGGCCAAGGTCACCCACAAGGATGATGGATCTCCCACCGAAAGGACAATTCTTTTTCTTTGGAAATGCTTCTCGTAACCAAGCATCTATTTGCATAAACAACTTTGATCCCAGAAAGCTCATTTCATTAATCAATATATATCTAACATGTCACATTTCTTTTAGGAATACTGCAAGTGAGCACCCCTATAGTGGATGCATATCTTTAATTTGGATTTTTAGAGCTGAGTGTATTGTTTTTACATGTATATTAAAAGAAGCTATTCATGTTGGCGCAAGAAGAAGAAAATGGCTTCTTCCATCACTTAACAAATTAGAAAGAGCTTCAAAAATACAATGGATAAGGAAAGACTTCCCAGTGCCCGTAGTGCCCTAAATAATCATAAGAAGAGCTTCACAAATTTCATATTCAGCAAAGTTCCTTAACACAATCTCAAAAACACGTTGTTGTTTTTCCGACAAAGAACCTAGAGATGAAAATGTTTGGTTTGAAAGGTCAACAATATCACCCACTGATTTTGCATTCTTTATAAAATTAGTAGCTTCCTCTGCAACATCATTATAAATATTTGTACTTTCCCAGTCAAAGAACATATCAAAGTCCCTTCGACCAAGGATATGAAGATCAGAAACATTCACATCGTTTGGTGGAACCAAACGAGAGAAAATCTACCATTCTTGAAAATCATCTTCAACAATCATTTCGTGGTTAGAAAAATCACCATGTTCTTCATCTTCAAGATTGTCTATAATTGATGGATGTCGATCAAAATTCCATGCTCGACATAAAAAATTCCTCCAACTTTCAATAATAACTTCAGCTGAAAGGCCAAGTTCTGTAGAAATGTCACAAAATGGCTTGTACAATAGCAATTTTAACGAGCAAAAGGTTTCAAATTCCTCTGAAGACTCACTAGGAATAGAATAAAATCATGGCCAAACCCGAACAGTAGCATGAACATCTCTAGCCTTCCATGGATCTTGTTTACGCTTGCTATCAAATGTCCAAGATCTTGTTGTTTCTATCAAAGATAGATGCTCAAGGAAAAACAGTCTCTTCTGATAAATTTGAACGAAAGTATTCTTAGATGAACATTGCAAGCCATCCCTTGATATTTTCCTAAAAACATTTCTTCCAACATTTAAGGAAAAAAAAATCTGACTACAAACAATAAAAGGCAACTTAAGCAACATATGGCATGTTTCTTGTGCTCCAATGTCACGGTCAACAATATTTTCTACAAGAAATTTTCTATATGCACATAAAGCAATATCCTCAGAGCCAATAGAATTTGAAATTCTAGTTAACATATGATGATAAATTTTAGACCTTTGTTTTTCTTTCGATGCATACTTAACAATGTAATTTAACACAACATAATGAGAAAGCACTGGCTGGCAATCAACATTTACACACCACATTGTTAGAAGGTCAATGTTATGTACATTAAGCTTGTCATCATTTCTTGTTGGCTCATATTTTTTTCTTCCTTGATCATCTATGAACAATCTTGATTCACCACAAAGATCCCATGGAGCATTGTACTGACATGTTAGAATAGCACCCTTTTTGTGCAAACAAGAATCCACAATACACTTTGTGTCCCTTTGGAAACAATTTAACAATTCTTCGTAATCATTAAGAGGATTACAAGAGAAAATATGACCAGTATTCAAAAGGTAAGGGTCATCATTGAGGCTTCATGGAACCATTATGTTGTGATGATGCATGTCACGCAGATTCCACGCAGTTACATATTTGTCAAAGAACATCTTTGCAAGTTGTCCATCAGAACTATTTGACCAATCAAGTATTTCCATGTCAAGAGCACCTTCTAACCATACGAAACCATGGATATGCATTGAACCTCTCTGTCTCCACTCATATCTAAAATAAATGAACATACAGTTACTACAAACAATATAAACAGAATCACAATAAAAGTTGAAAAAGTATAAAAAAAAAATCAACACAAACCTGTACCAAAAGTCTTTAGCTTTATGGTATTTTTGGATAACTTCCTCTGGAAAAATATTGAATCTATGGTGCATAAGTGCCACAACAATATGACGATACTACATAACATTCTCAATTTTCATATGATGCTCATTTCAAGAATGAGAATGTGAATGTATGGGCATGAGGTTATGCAACTCTGTTCACTTTGTGTCAGCTACACTCAAAGTAAAAAGTAAAGATGGACATCCTAACTAAGTAATCATGTCTGTCAATTCAGATCAACACTTAGTCCAATATGCCCTCGTACCTCTCATAGAAGAACCAAACCACATAAGATTCTCGGCCAACTTATTATCTGGTAAATCAAATAGTTGGTGATGCAACTCCTCAACTGTTGTAGGTGAGTTATCATGTAAATGTTTCTTTGCAAAAACTGTAGCAGTTGCTTGGCTCCGATGCCACATTATTGTGTTTAATAGGTAATATCAAAACCGTGGTTGGCTTCCAAATCTCTGATCATAGTACTTAAGAATATGCAATGCATACTCATGAACTTCAACACTACAAATACATAGTTGCAACCAATCAGCATCACCAGTGGGGAACAATGTTGGGAATGCCATATCGAGGAGGCCCTCTATATTATATTCATTAACTGGAGAGGTTCCAATAATGGGCCAATCCAGGTCTTGAACATGTGAATAATGAACATTATCAAGAAATTCTATAATTTCTTCCACTTCTCTACATTCATTTGGTAGTTGAGCAACAAAGGAAGAAGGATGAGAGGGAAAATGCTCAGCATGAAACTCTTCATTATTAGTTTCATTGATCTCAGATTCTTCAATATGACAATCAACAAATTTAAGCCTGGAGGAGACTTTTGTTGATCTTTCGGGCAGAGAATTCACTGAATCATAATCAATTACATCATCTCAATAGTATTGATCACGCTGTATTTTGAAAAGAAATGCATCCATCACTCGAGATCTTTTGACATAACATTCATAATATTTAGACTCAACGCCATGTCTCCTCATAATCAAAAAGTCAATATATTCATCACATTGGGGAAGGCTTTTTACAATTGTGGAGATATCTTGAGGAAAGCTAATTGTATGACCACTATACTTATATTGCCCACCTTGAGCATTTGTCACTTGCAAAATGGGATTCACACGTGCTATTAGCGTTTCTTCAACTTGAGTAAGAACTCTTAAAATTGGAGGTTTCTCACCAAGAAGCATGTTATTATACCGACAAAAACAATGGGCTCCTCTTTCACTCTTACATTGTCTGCAAACAGGTCCTTCATAATGTCTCACAACAGGGATTCTGGGATATGATTCTTGGCAAATGTGGCACATCTGGACAACTAACAAGCTATATATCTTTGCTCAAAACCTTTTATCCACTACAATCATGTTTTCATCAAAATGAATATGATCTCTACTCGTCGAACCATGTTGAAAACCATTTCGATGAGTAAAATCGCCTCTAACATTTACTTCATCTTTAAGAACATGGGATTTCCTTCGCAAATATGAAGCACATGGAATGCAACTAGGAGAATGTGTTTCCAAATTTATGGTGTTCATTTCACGAATCTGAGAGGAAGTAAAGGTCTCTTTGTCATAAAAGACTTTAAAATTTAATTTGCAACTAACTATAAATGAAGAAAATGAAAAATCAAATGCATTCAAAATTTACATTTTTGTCTTCATGTGGGTGAGGGTTATGAGATGGTTGCTCTTGGATTCTAAGAACAGTGGACGAAACATTTTTCATGTAGTTTCTTTGCCTCTATTCAAATGAGTTTTTTCCTGTTTCAAAAAAATAAAATACGTTATAAAACTAAATTTCCAAAAAAGAAAGATTCTAAAATTGAAAATAAATCAAATACATCTACAATAGTTTTACAATTTGATCTTTTGGATTGCAATTGGAAAACATAATGAGATGAAATCATGGTTTCTCCATGAAATGTTAGAAAACACAATTTCAAGGCAACTGTAAATGAGAAATGAGAAAAATATCAAATCCACTCAACATTTACATTTGTTTGGCGATGTGGATGAACGCTATGAGATAGTTCCTCTTCACTTCTAACATCAGTAGATGTAATAGCTACGAAGTTAATTTCTATGCCTCTATTGGAATGAATTCTATCTTGTTCAAAGAAAATAAAAGATGCCATTAAATTCATTTTCTAAGCAATTAGAAATTGAAAAAATGAAAAGAAAATGAAAAACACTGAAAATTTACATTAGTCTAGAATGTAGCTGAACAACCATTACTGTAGCGAAAAAAAAAATATAATTGTTTTACCTCCATTGTGCCACATGAAATGCTATCACAGATGATTGATTCTCTTGGTGGGACCACATTACTTTGAGAAGCGGGATTTGAAGGTCTTTTGTTTCGAGCAGCTAAATCCAAAATATCAAACAAATGGCCAAGTAAACTATCTTCAAATCATCACAAAAAAGTTCATCATTACCTCAACCATGCTTTATTTGCAACCTTTGGCCCCCAGAACATGCAATTGGACACACGGAAGGGTTAGGGTGGACATTTGCATGCACAATATCGATATGACGTTCTTCCCAATTGCAAGATGTTTCCCCAATGTTATGAATATTTTCAGATGAGCATCGAACAACAAGACTATGTTAATGAGGAGCATATTCTAATAATGAACTATCAACAGGAAATGTTCTTTCCATTATATCGTCCATACTATGATACTTACAAGGAACTGTAGAATCATTTTGAAGAGTGGCTTCAGTCATTTTTCTCTTATATGCAGCTCTCCTACGCTCATTTATCGCATCCTTATTTTTTTCATACAACAAACGACAAATTTCATTAGAACTCTCACGTGATTGTGATGACGTAGTTCTTTTTCTTACACGCATGCTTATGCCTTACATGACACGTCTACAATGAATAATAATTATTCAATATGAAATCATAAACATCGAGCATAAAAAGTGTATATCTTATTTTTTGTCCAACCATATAAACTTATGAAAATGTATAAGGCTTTTTCCAAGTGCCTAAAAGCAAAAACAAATAATTTCAAAATGGCAAAAAAAAACAAATGAATTCTTCCAAATTGCTCAAACAAAAAAAGAATTCTAAATTTCCATCTATCATATTATAATCAAAATGGAACCCATACTATTGCGATACAAGAATCTAAAAATTTGGAACTATATATACTATCAAAATATAAATATAAATATTAAAATGATCATAAACATATAAAACTGTTTGAGAATCAATGACAAAAACCTCTACAAATATAATCTATAACATAAATCATAGAAATTATAATTATACAAACAAATAAAAAAGCATAACATCGAGAAACATCTACATGTAAACAAGAAAACTTTAGCGGAAACAATGTTAAATATTTTACATCACAAAGATCGATACAAACATAATTTTAAAGTATTACCATAAAGATACAATATGTATAGAGGCAAAAAAGAAAATATTTTCCACAACCACAAAGAGCATATAAAATGAAAATATTTATAAGAACTCTTAAGAATACTAATATCCTAAGAATCCATCACCATATCCAATGGTGGAATCTCATCAACAGAATCCATACGAGCGACAATTGGAAAAACATCCCCATACTCAATCAGATCATTGCAATCCTCTTGTGTTAAGTACCAAAACTGATACATCTGTTCATTAGCTGAATTATCAATATCTATTGGAAAACATATGTGAGTTACCATGTCATATAATAGGAAAGGAACTTCACTACTGTTGCACATAAGAACCAAACTATGGATTGTTCAGAACAGAAGATAGCCAAGACATTTGCTATTTATATCTATAGAAATTTCTCCCAACAACTTCCCTCTGAAGCTCCAATCATCTTCAAAGTAGTCAATTCTTCATTCAAAACACAGTTGACCAAATTGGAAATGATCTAATTCTTCAATTGACCATACAAAAGTGGACCCATCATTGACAAGCCATATCAACTGATTCATGTGTATTACTAATGGCATACAACGTATGTCATTGATTGGAACAAATGAAAAACTCCACTGATTTTTTATTACGTCAAACCAGTGAATTGTATACCCGTACTGAGTATAATCTTCACACTCCTTGTCGAGATACAACCAAAAAAAATTACTTTTATAAAATACTACATTCTTGGGGGGTGAAGTGCCACCAAATGGAACAACAACCCTTTTCCATATCCTATCAGGACTACTACAAACATAAAATTCAGATTGCATTCCATCATAGATATGTTTTAGAACAACCTAGTCATATTTTCTGCTACTTACATTTTCGAATAATGAAAAGAACCCCAAGTCTCCAATTCTTATTGGCCCTATGTTTTCAAATGCCTTTGTAAATGGATTCGCTACAAAATAGTTGTGTGTTTGGGAGCATTCTGTTGGTAAGTATAAAACAACCATTGGTCCAACAACACACTCTACTCTGTATCTTGAATCTATGAACCCAAATGAAATTGATATATGTAGCCATTTTGATTGAGGCATTGCGCAACAAAACAATTGTCTTCACTATTGACGAAACAAACAAGAAATCGAATTTGGTTCATGGAGACATTCTTGCAATGTAAAAAGAAAGAAGGGTCCTGCAAAGCATTCTTCCATTTTTCACATACAGTGCCAAACATTATCACAACCGATAAAGGGAGCCACAACAAGACAAGTTCAAGAAATTTGAATGGAAGAGAACTCCAAATAGCTGGATCCATGATGAACAGTGAAATCACCTAACAATAAAAAAAAAGGCATTTGATATCAACAAAACAATTTAATGTTGAATAAAATTAAAAGTAACATAAATACATAATTTACCACACATAATTTTCCATTTTGTTGAGACTATGTTAACCGAAAACATAGCAAAGGATCATGAATCCACCATGATGATAGACAGAGTGCAAATAGCCATGGAAGTTGTTGATACAGTCACTAAGAAGGAAGGACATCCACTGAAACATGTTAAGAAGGAAGGAACCTATGCAGACTGTTGCGGAGGTAAATCCCCTCTGCGGACAGAGGTGATCCCACTAGCCCCACAGGGGTCTAGCAACAATCATACACGCTGCATGCAAGTTCCTAATTGTACAATTTAGAAGTCGATCAGAGAGACCAACCTGGGATCCAACGCTGTTTGCTGTGGGAGAAGTATCGCTCCTGTCCTCTAGCTATGGCCGGTCACTATCCTTGCGCTCCACGCATGGACACCTGCACAAATGAAGAACAGCCCAAAACAAGCGTAAAATCCAAAATCGTACAATTATATATCAGTCAAGCAGGATATAATTCAAATATCACCAGTAGAACATATGAATGGAATCATAATAACAGTCGCTTATCATTTAATAGAAAAGAGAGAAGAATTACAACCACTTAAGGCTTGACGCTGCAAATCTCCTCCAGCTGGGTCAGCAGTCTGACATGTCTTGCAAAGTCACTTTCTCTCTCCACAATCCGGCAGCATAACCTCTCTTTCAGCTCTTAGCTCATACTATCACTCTCACTAATCTTGTCAACTCTTAGCACTATAGCAACACTAGCCTGTTCAATGTGGGGAGACAAGCATTTATAGATGGGGGGAGAAGAGATATGCGTCGTATGTGGACACCTTCTGAGATTTTGGCATTTTCTCAAAATAACCATTGAGCTGGGTTGTCTTGGATAGAAAAGACGACACCCGACTACTTTTATGGGATTTTTCCTTCAGGGAACTGGGTGAGTCATGGAGGAAAAAACATTCCAGTGCGCGCTGGCTAAAAATCATGCCCAAATTGTGTGGCACGGGCCGTGCTCTATGAAAGGGCGTCTATGGGCACGCCCTCTTTGTAGGAACTGAGCCATTGGCACGGGTTAGACACCGTGGACCCGCGCTAATGGAAAAAGGGTATCTTTTAAGGTTAATCTCAAAAGGGTGTCTTCAGGGTTATTGGAATTCATACTCAGGAGACCTCAATGCAAGTGTTTTCAAGTTATGTCACTAGTCACAGGTCCGTAAATGTGTCCTCCAATGTGTGACAGCGGGGGGTTAACAAGGACGGTGACCAACGGTGAAAAATTACTGCGTAACACCCTTGATCCATGGTACAGTGATGTATCTCCAAACCTCCATGTTTCAGTCCGTGTTGACCAAAGATGATCATTGAAGGATTCGACATCATTCTCAACCCTACCACATTATTGGTGATACTTTATACCATGTTGGTGTCAATTATGTTCTTCGTCGATGCCTCACGATTGAGGAAGCTGAAAGAGTTCTCAATGATTGTCAATCCAAGGCATGTGGTGGTCATATGTCTAGTTATGATACAACTCTAGAAAATCCTTCGCATTGGTTATTTCTGGCCATCCATCTTCAAAGACTGCATTCTTGCTGTTTTCAAGTGTCACGAATGCCAAATCTACCAATGCAAGATGCGCGCCCCACTTGCTCACCTACACCCTGTCATTACTGTTGACCCGTTTACTAAATGGGGAATGGACTATATGACATGTAAACCTCATTCAACTGGGGGACATGGCTACATTATCATTATTGTGGATTACTTCACCAAATGGGCCGAAGTGATGCCTACACATTCAGCAGATGGTAAGACGGCGGATCAATTCCTTTTTAACCATGTTATTTATAGGTTTGGCGTAACCCAAGCCATTGTCATAAATCATGGCTCCCATTTCAGATATTACATGATGGAAAAATTGACATCTACATTAGGCTTGCACCATGATCGCTTGACCCCATATTACCCTCAGGCCAACAGCCAAGTTGAACCCGTGAACAAATTTTTGGTCACCATGCTTCAGCATACTATTGGGATGCACAAGTCAAACTAGCATCTCATGCTTTTTTCAACTCTGTGGGCCTACTGAACTTCAACCAAAGACGCCATTGGTTTCACACCATTTCAATGGTCTATGGTCTGGAAGCAACATTGTCGATCGAATGTGAGATTCCTTCACTTAAGTTAGTTGTTGAACTCCTCCTTGAAACATCACCTCAAGAGGAACGCCTATTTTATTTAGAACGACTAGACGAGACTCGCCATCTCGCTGCCTTGGTCATCGAAGCACAAAAGAAACGGGTCAAATCCCATTTCAACCAGTTAGTCTCCTCTCGCACTTTCTCTGAGGGTGGTTTGGTCTTGTTATATGACCAAGCTAATGATAAGCTGGGGGTAGGCAAGTTCGAACCTATGTAGCACAGACCCTATATTGTAAAACATGTTTTGTAGAAAGGGGCCTACGCGCTTATTAATTATGAAGGAAATCCTCTCAATAAGCCCTAAAACAGGTTTTACCTCAAAAAGTACTATGCTTAGGTCATCTTGCATGGTTACTTATGTACAACATGGTTTTGTGTAAAATTTTTCAAGCAGCCCTCCTATTTACTATGCTTTTCTTGCTTTGCAGATGTCTACAGCCCCTCACGTCGGTTTCACTAATGGTGCTTGCCGAAGTACCAGGAACCTATCATCCATGGCATGGGCTATCTACAACCCTAACGGTGAGTTGATTGACTTTCAAGGTATCTTCCTAGGTCATACAACCAACAACATTACTGAATACAGTGCAGTCAATGACTGTTATTAGAAGCCATCACTCTGGGCGTCAAAGAATTGGTTATCAACCTAGATTCACAGCTTGTCGTCCTTCAGCTCAATGGGCAATATTCTGCCAGGAACCCTCAAATATTATGAATGTATCTTCATATCCATCTATTGGAAAGATATTTTGATTATATTACATATCATCATATTCCTAGACGCATGAATACATTAATAGATGCATTAGCTAATTACGTGTTGGATAGACATTTGCGAAACATGTAAAAGATAAGACAAAACATTTGTACCATAATAGACAGGAAAATATAACACACACACACATCTATATGTGTGTGTGTGTGTGTGTGTGTGAGAATGTTTGATATGTCAAAGCCCCAAAAAATAATATGTATGTCCATAATAACATCGGCAGCTCATAGGCCTCAATAAATATGTAAGTGCTGGACCTAGAAACTACTCAGCATGGTGGTTGTGATAGCATAAGATAGCTTGTATGACACGACTCAGCAATCAGTAGATCTGATCTAAGACTCCCATTGTGTGCCTCTGTTACTGCCGAGGCATGTCTCCTATCCAAGCATACTTAGGGATACCATGAGTCAACCCCTCGAGGTTCCTCACAATCTCCTCCTCAATATAGCTCCCTTCCTGATAAGGGGTGACAACATCAGTAATACTGGGATAACGCTTGGGTATCGAGGACATCCCGGTTGGCCACTCTTGTCCAACATCTTCATACACAAGAGAAATGTTATAAGCATGCATATACCAAAAACAATTTAAAAACATCAAAATCAAAAATTTGATTTGATTTTTTACCTTCGTCATCAAAGTCCTCCCCATCTGGCAAAGGCATACCATGGTCTCCACAAAAATCAGTGTTGTTGGATGACCAGTTCTCCATGATGATTTCTGTCATCATAGCCATGAAAAGAATGCTAGTCAGTAAGACATTTGCTGACCCTGAGTGATCCTGGGCATCAAACGAATCCAGCGGGCCATCTGCAAATCACGTGGCATAGGATGATCAACCTCAGTAGACTAACACTGGAACAATGGCACTCGTTCTAGGAAAAAGGTCACAAGTACTGATCCGAAGCCAAATTGCTTTAGATATCCCGCCTTGGCCTCGGACAACTAGCACTTGATGTTCATCTTCATGGCCTCTGCCCAGTTGAAGATCGTAGGAGTTATGCAATCAATAGCGTAAAGGAAATTCAAATTATTAGTCTCATGCACTGCCTGGGACCCCACCACTCTGTTGATGGTCAACAAAAGCACCCTCAGTGTCAAATCCCACACACTGGAAATCTAGATTTTCCCACTTTTGGATTTCAGGGCCTTAGGAAAATGCACGACAAGAAAGGAAGATATGCTTGCCCTGACTGGATGTGACCCATACAAATTCACAGGCTCACCTCTTGGAGACAACCCAGTGATGAATTAGATGTCTGAAGTTGTCAACTCTAGCTCCTGGTCACCAATGACAAAAATCTCATGATTGATGTCCCAAAGGCTTATCAAGTACCGAAGCAATTCGGGCTGGGCCTGTATCCCTGGTTTAAGGAAAAATTTGAGGAGCCCACAAGCCCTCAAAGCCTTCAGGTAATTTGGATCATTCATTGCCTGGGTGTCCACATTGTCATGTTCTCTTTCCTTCCAATCCAACATTTTCAACAATTTCTCTCCTGCAAAAGCCATTTATTTGAGTCAATCATCAATTTTGACACATAAAAATCAAGTTTTAATGGTGAGTTCTTGAGAAAAATTGTTTTTTCCCTATCCATGGTGTCGACACGCCTGTTTTAGAAATAGTCACACCATTTGACGTGGATGGTCGAGCAAATAACCCTCAACCGACGCGATCCTATGCCCAGAAAGCACGTAGACTGAGGGCAAAATTTTTTTCTCATAAACCTCCCTAAAAATCTAAAAAATGGTTAAAAACATAAATGAATAGCATGAAAAGGGAGCTCAGGGCTTCTGCTATTACCTAGAACAGAGGGCTCATGTATTGACTTCCCGGATCTCCCACAATCTACTCGAGAAAAACTAGGTCAAAAGTGGGTAAAAAGTCTTCACTACGAAGGTAAAATGGTAAAGGGTAAAAATATATTTACTTTTTCCCTTTTATTCACTTTTTCATGAAAATATCAAGTTTTGTAAATATTTTTTACCTATTTTACCTCAAGGACTCGATAAAACACTTTGCCTTACTTGTGAGCGACAGGTGATTGATGTTCGACGATGACGATGAGTCATATTTCAGCTCTTTTCTCGACTCGTTAAACCAATATGAAAAGATCACCAAGTATTTTTCCCTTTTTGACTCATTAAAGAGAATAAAAATGGGGGGTCCGCTTTCATCTCTTTTCCAACCCTTTAAAAACAAAAATATGACCGATCCCTTGTCATTTTGAACTCATTAACAAATATGAAACGTCATGCGCGCAGTTTAAGTTTACCCATTTTTCGGACTAGGAGGCACTATTTATGAAAAAGGTACTCCTTGACTGAAATGGTCAAGAAGTTCTCTCAAGTATTGTTTTCTACCTTTTCAAGCTCGAGAAACACAAATATACGACAGGGGACCATGTGGAGTTCTATTTTACGTGTCTTTTTCAAACTCTCTAAACATGAAAAAGATACCGAGTTACACCTTTGTCAAACTTGTTAAAATATTAAACAATATCGAATTCGTCACCATGATGAACACAAGCTTATCCTTCCTAGGGCTTGTTAAAATTACTAGGTTGGATTCATCTGAAGGATGAACTTACAGTGCAAGCATATGCTATCCCATTCAAGCTTGTGATTAAAAAACAATTGGGATACTCACCAGAAATGGTGGGGGGGAGGAATTTGGAAACCTATCAAGTCGTGTCGGAAGCTTACTCTTGAACATGACACTCTTTGCTTCATGTTAGGTTGGGATATCCTCCTTTGTATCATTGACCTTCTTGGGTTTGGGCCTTTCATTTTTGCCTTCCATTTGAGCTCTGCTACATCATCATGACCACTGATCCTATGGATCCAAAAGCTGCTAAACTTCCAGTTATGTCACCGATATGTTCAAGAGTTGTCCTTTTGTAGTTACACTTACCTTTGATCCTTTGTATCATCCAAAATCATTTTGCATCCTCTCGTCTCACGTCGATGATGTGGGATTCATTATGGACCTCCTTTGACATGGTCACTTTCCGTCGACATCAACTCATTTTTCAGGAAGTTGATCGAGAGACTCCCTTCTAGTACCTTAGAGCTTGCATGCCTTAATGGAAAGTTCTTCACACTCGATGATAAGTTCACATCATTGAATTTCGATCGAGTGATTTCATGGGTGTTCAACTTCAGTTCCTGTATTCACATTTCGTGAATTGTGCTGATAGTAACTTTAGAGACATTTTCATTATTGGTGGTTTCTCTCGTGCTTGTTAATGGTTTACATCATTGACTGGTAATCAAGCGACTTTCTAGCATGTTCAACGTCAACACATCTATTCACATGTTAGAATATGTACTTTGATCAGGTCATGTTGGATCGTAAGACCCTAGACTGAGATCACGAAAGGCTAGGTTGTGAAGTGGTGTGCCATGGTTTATAATGATATGCATATCTCTTTTAGATGGCTAGCTATGACCAGACCATGATTTATCATATGTGATCCTTCTCATTATTGGATGGCTACGACCATACCTTGGTTTCATTGTGATCCTCTTTGACGGATGGTTGTGCCCATGCCTGGATCCATTTACATGATCATTCTATGGATGGTTGTGTCCATGCCATGATTCATGTATCATTTGACAGAGATCTCATTTTATGTATATGTATATGTACTTGCTTGCAGTTTTTCCGATAGCAGACTAGTTCCCCGCACTGATTTATAAAGCCTTTCATCCCTCACTCCGGCTCGTCCTTCACGCTTTAGGGGGCATCTGTTACACAACATTTTGTCATTGTCCCTGTACTCCCTGTTCCTTGATCCTGGAGGACCTATACAATGAACACCACATGCTTTGCCTTCATGGAGAAACTCCTACTATGTCCCTCTTCATGAGTAGATCATTTCCCTTTTGCACCATTTCCCTTGAAACTTCTGTTTTTCCCAATTTACAAGACCGGTGCTAATGACCTTTGTCTCCCCTGCACCAATGTGAAGGGATTAGCACTATTCCCTGCGTTGATCAGTGTGACTGAGCTGTGTTCCAGTCGTGCCTATCTTGTTATGTAAAGTTTTTTGAATTAGAGTTGAAGCTTCCATCTCTAGAAGCTTCGTAATGGAAGTCTAGTAAATGGTTTGGTCGGATGGGGTCGAGGATGATAGTTTGGGATCCTTTCCCATATAATGATGGAACTTTCTCAAGGGATAATTCCTTCTTCCATGAGAAGAGGATCCATCTCCCATCCATCTTTCTTATATAAACCTCACTTCTTCCCAAGCACAAACTAGTGTGAAATTTAGAATTAAAGTTTTGGCTGAGTATGAATATACTATTTTAGACAAGCAAGCTATTGCTAGTTGTAGAAATCTAGTTGTGTGAGGGAGAAGTGTGTTTGGTTTGAGTGAAACCTAAAGGAAAGAGTCTTTAAACTATTGTTGTTTGAAGCCATCATGTAGTGCTAGCAGAAGTGTGTGGGAACCTCGTCTTATCAGAGGAAGACTAGGACATCAGGACGAACGGTTGTAATCTCTCTTTGAATATTAATATATGCAACTATAGATTGATTTCCTACATGTTTTGTAATATTACATATTCGTGTCTTAATGATTCTTGACTCATTAAGTAGGTTGGATTACAATTTGTTTATTATTATATTTGTGTGTTGTTGTTGTTTACTTGTTTCAGGAGCTTGAAGAAGGAAGTGAGAGATTGCTGGAGCAAGCAAGCGAGGACATCATCAAGCATAATAAGTGACCAAGAGGTAGGCCCTCTTGATTGATTCTAACCTAAGGAAATTTTCCATAGAATGTATCTATTGTGTCTAGACCCATTATTGGGTTAGAGGAATTTGTTCTTGTACGCACTTATAATTTTACTTCACCACAACTGGCTATCCTCTACTAACCTCCAAGCAACCAAAACAATGAACAATAACAGCTAGGCATAATGAAATGCCTTGCTATCCTCCTGGGCCTCTAGGTAGTTGACGAGGAACTCCTAACATAGATACTTGGCCTAGTTGTACTGAACCCCCTTCGTGCACTTAGATGCGAGTGATATGAAAAGTGTCAGAACTTCATCTGCATGACATTTTCTCAATACTTTTCCTGTTAGAATTTGGGAAGCCAACTATACTGTCGAGTTTGATATGGACATGATAGAGTACCCTCACAACTTCTTTACCAGAACAAACTCCTTCTTCATCTTATCTGCCAATTCCTTCTCTCCAGTTTTTCCTCAAAACTCTTTGGTAGGGTTCGTCCCTTTGTAAGGTAACTTAGTGATCCTATGGATCATAATGTTGGTGATAGGGATAGGCTCTCCTACCCATAGGAACCCATCATGCACCAGCGCGAGGAGCTAGCACACACAGATCATATTAATGGGGAAGCGAGGATAGTGCGACATTAACAGTAGATTGAGCAACCCTTACTGCTCAACTCCACAGACCCACTTTATAGGCTCCAAAATTTTAACCCCCGTGTCATCATAGTATATTTTCAACATATAATTGTGATTCACCAACTGCAGAAACTTTGTATGGTTCGCGAGGTCCCAATATTCCATTTTAAGCAACAGAATGTGCACCAGCCTAGGACCCTCAAACACAACCTACTTAGGTAGCAAAGGTGTCGAAACTAAAAATTTCCCTATATCAGGATCCTTTGTGACTTTAGTTTTTCCCTTCCGTGGAGGGATGTAATTAGGCAACCTCTTCATAAGCTCCACTGCTCCAGCATCAACATCCTCGATACCCTGGAATTCTTCCTCTTCTAGGTCCACTACTTTTTCAGGGTACTTATCCTTTCTCTACTTTGCATTTGTCTCATCATACTTCCTCGGTGACACACGCACTGATACTAGCTTCTTCGATTTTTCCTTTATGGCTGGTTTCTTTTCTTTAATAGCATTATTTGTTTCTTTAACCATAGTTTTTTTCAGCCTAAGCGACCTCCCCACCATGGACACAGAAAGCATATCCTCCATACTAGACACTTCCGGTCCTAGCATGTCAAAGACAACCGCTTTTGAACTCATGGCTTCGACGGGGTT
Source organism: Pinus taeda (assembly GCA_000404065.3). Lineage (NCBI taxonomy): Eukaryota > Viridiplantae > Streptophyta > Pinopsida > Pinales > Pinaceae > Pinus > Pinus taeda. The sequence goes on from APFE031152125.1 coordinate 265,253, forward strand.
AGTGTTTGTCATTATTTCCATAAATAACTCTTGGGGTGCTGAAGAACAGTTCAGGAGAGACAAAAACCTTCCCAAGATGCTTGAGTCATATGCGCCAGACAACAAAAGGCTGCAACACTTAGAGCGCAAAGTGTTCTAGTTGGACCAACACGCATAATTTATAGGGGAATTTGAATTAAAATCCAACTGTTCCCCCCACATTCAGATGATAAATGTTGTTTTTGTAGTAGATCTTCAAATATTTTTGCCTAAATTGCCACCACCCCGCTCCTCTTAATCGCTTTCTAGCTGTCAAATCATGAATAGTAACTCCAACGGTCATTTTCCTGCTAGGCTACACAGTACCTACCCCCATGGTGCATCTTCATGAGCGCAACTTTATTTGTTGCATCCTCTTCAATCTTCGCACAGTTGGGTCACTACCTTGTTCTCTAAACCAGGAAGTGTAGTTTATAGTCACACGCTCCCTTGCAACTTTTGGGAGCACTAAGATTATCCTACTTTCATATAGTCAATGCACAGGATCCTCGTATACGGCTTCAACCTGCTCCCATTTTCTTTTCCTTGGAAGGGTTCCCAATTTAACTTCGCGAGCTGAACTGTGCCACCATCTATAATTTCCTTGACAATATATGGCCCTAACCAATGCATCTGGAATTTACCCAGAAATTTAGTATACTATCATATAACAATACAAGATCGTTTACCTTGAATGTGTGAAACTTGATATGGCGTTCATGCCATGAATTTTTGCATTCCTTCTGTACTTGTTGACGTCATCCTACCAAAAATCGGTCTTCTTTGAGCTCCATGAGCTATGCGAGCTATTCTTCCAGGGCCCCATGATCCACCATGTTCGTTAAAGTTTCTATGCGTAGACTAGGCACAATGTATTCCATTGGCATTACGACTTTGACCCCATATACTAATCTGAACAACATTTGTCATGTCAGATTCTTACAAGTAGTCATATAAGCCCATAGCACTATAGGTATGTGTACATCCCAATCATTTTGTTGCACTTTACAAATATTTTTCAGCACGTTCTACAAAATGTTGTCAAAAGCCTCAACAGTTCTATTTTCCTGTGGGTGATATGATGTACTCTTCTGACGGTAGACATGAAATTCATCGGTCAATGCACTGATCATTTCATTCAATCAGTGCGTACGCCTATCAATCATCTACACTTTTGGGCATCCAAACCTCATTAAGACATATTCAAACAAGAATTTTGTTCTCATAGCCCCTGTAAAATCCTTTATGCGCTGTGCTTCTACCCATCTAGTTATATATTTTGTCGTAGTGATAATATAGCACACACATGTTTTCTTTCCAGTGGGATGAATTGGCCCAATAAAATCAAGCGTCCACTTCTCAAATTCCTACAAAGATACCTAAGGATGTAGTGGTAGCTCATCCCTTCGCAATGGTCTGCCAGTTCTTTGACATGCATCACACACCTTACAGTATACCTTGGAATCCTTGTGCAACGTTGGCCACCATAGACTTGCGTGAAAAATATTTTGCGCAATTGGTTTGCCTGCATAATGGCCTCTCACAGCTCCCCCATGAGCTTCAGCGAGAATTTTATCACGCTCAAAGTCTGACACATATCTCCACAATATTTCATCTGCACCCATTTTGTACAAATGTCTCACAATGACTAAAAAGTTAGCTGCGCACACTACTAATTCCTTCTTTTGTTGACTTGTATATCCTTCCAGCGTGATCCATGTAGTTAAGAAGTGAATAATTCCTGCAAAATGGTCATTCGCTATGCACACCACAAAGAGTTGTGCATATGGCAACCCTTCATCCAAATTACTAGGTTCTTCACCTATTTTAATTTGCGACAGATGGTCAAGTCCAACATTCAACCTCCCTGGCTTCACAATGACTTCAAAGTCATACTCCTAAAATAAGAACAACCATATAAAAATTCCCCCCCCCCAACATAGGCTTGTTGACCAAGTATTGTAAGGCAGAATGATCTGTATACATCTTGAAATGTCCTCCTAATAGATAATGCCTAAATTTTTGTAGCATGTAAACCATGGTCAGCCCTTCACGCTCAATCGTTGAATAATTTTTCTCAGCCTTCGATAACTTCCTACTTGCGAAGGCTATAGGATGGTCCATTTCTCCTTCACCAACTTGTGTTAGCACTGCACCCAGCGCAATGCAAGAAGCATCCATATGTACATGAAACTCCTTTTCTCAGTCAGAAAATACCAAGATTGGCATAGTTACCATCTTTTCTCTTAACACATTTAAACTGCAATTACAGTCTTCATCCCAACAAAATGTCACATCCTTCTTTAGTAGTTTTTGCGTGGCCGCAGTTATTTGAGCATAATATTTGACAAATTTTCTATAGTATCCCGTATGTCCCTGTGTCAGGTGCACTTTCTTGACGTTCCTAGGGGCCTCCAAGTTCACAATTACCACAATATTTGTAGGGTCCACCATCAATCCTTGCTTGCACACAACATGACCTAGAAAGATCCCAAAAGGAAAACAAAAAATGCATTTTTTTCAAATTCAATGTTATCTCGTATCTGCGACATGTATCCAACATAAGGATCAGACTTGCTACATGGTGCTTCACCAAGCCAAATATCATTTGTTCATCAAAGTACACCTCCAGGAACTTATGAATGAATTCCTCGAATGATGTTATGACTACGCAGGAAAATATCATATGTGCATTCTTTAATCCAAATGGCATAGCAGTGTACTAAAAGAAACCCCACTCTGTTGAGAAGGTGGTTTTTCTTCTATCTTCTGGGGAAATCTTGATCTGATGATGCCAATAAAACCCATTAGTAAAGGAATAGGCCTCCTTCCCTCCAACATTGTCTAACACTTAGTCCGTAAAATGGCATTGGAAATGGATTGTGAACACATGCATCATTAAGCCTCCATAGATCTACACAAATCCTTATTTCACCCTTTTGTTTCTTCTCTTGGACCACCATCAGGCTCACCCAATTGGATTCTTCAATAGGTTCTATGTTGCTTGCCTCCAAAATTTTATCCATCTCTTAGAGAACCTTTTCCTTATACTTAGGGTTAAGGCGATAAGGCCTGTGTTTAACAGGCTTCACATTCGAATTCAATGTGATCTTCATAATGCCTAAATCAACGATTATGCCCTTTAAATACAAAAACTTAGTGGGGAAGATATTTTGGTGTTCTTGAAGTAATTTAGCAACTTTATCTACTATAGCACCATCCCAATAATCTCCAATTTTCACGAACTTCAGTTCTTATTTAGTGCCAATGTTTACTTGCTTCATTTTCAAAGGTGCAGAGATGTTAGAGTTCTCTATTTGTGGGCCTTTGACTTCGTGATTCCCTTCTGCCTCCGGAATATTGATATTCCTCAGGTCTTCCTCCTCTTTAGTGGTCACATTATAGCAATCCAATGTGTGGCACAACTGGGTGCTCTAGTCCGGTTGGGTCCATTCTATAGGTTTCTTCAGTGTTCTGAAGGTAACTGGTTTAATGTATGACAAAATACGTGTACCCATTTTGGCTGCAATTTTTTCCCCCATGCCTTAGTCCATTTGGCCAGGTGATCACATGGATCATCCTTTCCATTATACTTCCCAGTAATTCTGGTATTAGAATTCCCAAACCGCAGCTTCATCATTATTCTGTAATCTCACCATCTAGCAAAACTATCCTTATGTATACCCCACCATCGTGTAGGTGTAGCGCACAATGCCAACTCCAATGCTTTAAAGTGGTGGTCCTCAGGGAATTCACGCTCAAAGTCATCTAAAAACATATCTACGTCAGTTAAACCATCATAATAAGGTAGCTTTCTTACCTCCGACAGAACACAGTGCAATGACGTTTTCATCATATTGCATCGTAATGTAGAAACTTCATGTAAGTGATTCTACCAATGCACTAATTCCTCATCTAAATCAGAGGTGAAAGAACTCTCTTTATCCCATGTAATTCATCGATATGTTGTTGGATTGATCTAGTCCTAATCTCGCGTTGTTATATTGTAGATTTGATCTAGCTCATTGTCACTTTCTTCATAGTCATAGACTAGTTCGGTATAGCACGCTCCATATGCAGGATCCAGTAGCACGATAACCCAAAGAGATTTTCTTTCAAACGACATTGTCCTTTTCTTCAAATTAATGATCCCATTCATATCAATAGCCCAGTCGATTCCTATTAGTGCGGGGTAAGGTTTATTGTTATCGATAATTTCTATAACTTCAAAGTCCATATAACCATCCCATGCGGATGATTTTCTGTTGGTTCATCATCGTGAGATGAATCAGAGACCACTGCAGTGCAGGTCTCCCCAACCTTTCCCATGTTTGTTTTCGCAGAACATTCACATTAGACCCTGGATCCAAGATGACTTGGGCCATTTCATAATCACCTATTTGCGCTATTAGCCGCATCTCTCACCCTTTTCATGCCTTATGCTTACCAATATTTCTAACCACATTGTGTTCACCAAGGGCCTTTTCTTTACTGGCGCATTTATTTATTAATTCCTACAATCCTTCCACAACCTTTCTATCATGCAACAGCTTCATGCAAGTCTCCAAAAATGCAGTGAGTACAGAAGGATCAACCTCTTCTAGCGCAATGATTTATTGCATCTTGTCTTGGCTTATTGAGGTAGAGGCCTCAACGAAGCTCTTCTTAGCTTCCATGAATGTTTCCTTAGCGCGATTAAGATCAAAGCCAACTTCGTTCTTCGAAGATTTGTGGACCAATACATCTTCTTTAGGTTGTTTACCTTTATCATTGCCAGTCATCGTTCCACTTCTCAGCACAACAGTAACGCTTTGATCTTTCTCCCGGGGCTCAACCCTCATCATTTGTAGATTCTACTGAGGCTACGTTTTCTTTTCTTGTATCTTATATATTAACACCGGGCATTATTTTATGGTATGATCAAATTATCTACAGTATTGACATGATGGGTGTGTAGGATTATGGAAATCTTGTCCAAAGTGCCCCAGTTATCTGTAGTTGTAGCAGATAATTTGACGGTGACCTCTACCGGGTCCTCCTCCTTGTGCCCATCCTTGGCCCTGAAAACCTCCACTTACTCCTCCAGTGCCTTGATCTAGACTCCGAGTCTCTGTTGGGTCCCTATAATACTAGTGATTACCCCATTACTATTGTAGTTATACCCCTTATTAATATTGTTGTGCCACTATTGCCCCCATATTGTTATTAATGTGCCCCATAGAATCCCTTTATTGTTATTTTTGTGGCTTTATATTATTATTGTTAGGTCGGCTGGTTTATATTGTGACTCCTTAGACTCCTA